>BMAO01036895.1:0-17523 GCA_019973975.1 Trichonephila clavata
AATATCCATTATAGTCAGAAACTTTTATTCAGCATCTGGAACAAAAAATGTAATGTATACCACTAAAAAAAAAGATTTCGATGTACAATGTATGTTTTGGAAAAGTTTTTTTTTTAACTTTTTTTCAAACTGGGTTGAAGTACAATCGTATTTTTTCCCTCCCATTTTTTTTAAACTTATGAATTTATGTTCTTTTTTTTTCTTTCAGTGAGTAGTTTTATTTTTTATACGATTTTTAAAATACTTTCCTAAACATTATAATTATTTAATATATTTTTGGAACATAATAATTTACAAGCATCTGAATCATTTTAGAATAAAATTGTTCTCTTCTGTAAATAAGTATAAATTTAATGTTGAATATCGGTTTTTAAATTAGAGAAATAAAATTTAATTATTCTTTTACATTAAGTTCAACACATAGTTAGTGAATTAGGAATGAACTTGTGACTAAAATTAATCCATGCTTTTTTTTAAAATAAAATAGTAAATGATTACTTTGCTTTACTTTAAGAATAAGTTGAGAAGCTGAAAATGTCAGAATCATCTTTTAAAACTAATCGATTGAAATGTTCTTGGCGTATCATAAATCATCATAGCACAAAATACTGATGAATAGTATAAGTGTTTTATTTGGCTCACTCAAGTTATAAGCAATACATTTCGTTAATAGGACTATTTAGAAAAAAATGTTTATATATTTAGTTGAACACTTTCAATAATGCATTTGAAGAAAATTTCTCTACAAATATGTTGGAAACTAAACTGTATATATATTAATTTATTGTGGTAAAAATTTTCCAATACCTTACTACACCTCATTAATTTAAATTTAAAAATTGTACGTGAATGAAACATTTTTTAAACTAAATTTCTCAAAAAATACATGTTGTATAATCTAAATATTTTATATAATACAATTTTTTTACTTAAATATAATTAGAGAAGAAATTCATATCACATTTTCAGAAGAGAACACTCCTTTGAAATCTTTTTTACCTACGCCCGTCTTCGTATCTCTTTCATTAGTCGACGAGCAATTCAATAAAATGACAAATGTCTACAAATCCACACAATAAAATGTCTATTAAAACTTCACAACAATAGGGCAGTGTTTGAGGTGGTCACCACATTCATTTCACCCTATATCCCAGGCAGAATCCTTTACTCCAATGTGATGTAGATGCATTTGCAAGTAGTTATGTTTAGCAAGTAAACGCGAAAGCACGCAACTCCTAACACATCGAGGCTGGGAACTGGTAACTCTACCACTTTTGTTAAACAAGATATACTTCCTTTTACTTGCAGCTGCTTCACCATACAGGGAGGCTCAATTAATTTTCTGTTTACTGTAAATGATTCTTTTGATGTTACGCAGAGGCAAGGGAGAGTCAGATTGAGACATGAGAGATCCACTTTAGCAAGCCTATCTGCTTTCTCATTTATAGAAATGTTACAGTGACTGGATTCACTGGAGTTCAATGCTTTCTCTCACACTTCCCAAATTCAGCTAATTTCTTTTTACAGGAATTAACTAGTTTCATTATATCTTCATTATATTCGTTTTCATTACATCTTGAGTTTATTAGGGACAATTTGGCAGCTTGAGAATCGATAAAAAATACGATATTATGTTCAGAACAGCTTTCCAGTTTATCAATCACAGATGATATTGCCGCTATCTCAACACCAAAATTGTCACAATACTTTCCAACAGGATAACTAATATTGCAAGCACTTGAATAGGCTCCATTACCAGCATTTTTAATACCATCTTCTGCTGAACAATCTGTGTATACATGGAACCATTTGTCATGAGGATATCTGCAATGTATAGTAGCAAGGGCAGCACTTTTTAAGTCGCTTTGTATAGAAAATTGTTCACCAACACTTCAAACAAGATCCAGGTGGCTTTCCAAAGTCATCTGACACCTAAATGTTTAAGTTCCTGTGGGAAAACTTAACGGTTGAGTGTAGGAATATCGAAAGTGTCCTAAAGACCATGACCAGTTAAAAGGAAAGACTTGTGGGTTTTACTTATGGATTATGCGGAAAAGCCTCTGAAAAATGAAAAGTATACTACTAATTAATGTATATAATCACTGGGAATTCATAGTATGGAGCGCCGCTTGAAAGCAGTGCATTTCACTAAAAAGAAGTTTAATGCAAAAATTTTATTATGATTATTTATTTCTCCTCAAACAAGTAATGTATAGCAATATACTGATGCACATGCAATGTAGGACAATACACTGATGCACATGTAATATATGGCAATACATTGATGCACATGTAATGTATCAAACTTGATAGTGAGTTTTTAAATTCTACCTATAAAATTTTAGTTTTAAGTTATAATATTCAACTGTTTTGATAAATAATTTTAATCTTTTTTTTTTTAGTAATAATCATTTCAATCATTCAAAATAAAGGCAAGGTTAAAATCAAAATACATTAATGATATGTGTAACGAAACTAAATAAGATTGAAAAGTTCCTTGTAGAGAATTTTACTATTCTATCAGGAATATTGCAATGCATTAACTTCATCAATGACAAATCAACTAATAGCTCTTTAAAGTTAAAAACTAAACTAATCAGTTTTATATTTAAATATAGGGCTTGTTGAGTAAGGTGAAAATAAAACAAAGCATTTCAATACCGTTAACTTCAAAATCCACGAAGATAAATGTAAAGGAAGTCTAATAAATAAAATAGAAATATATCAGATCTGAATTTTTTATCTCTCTCTCTCACACACACACACACAAATATATATTTAAAACTGTCTTTTCGAAGTGTCCACACATTTATATTTAATTTTAAATTAAAATTTGTTTTTTTACTAATTATGAGAGAGACCAAAGGGAGATAAAAGTTTCAACTGTACTTACAGGTTAATATGCTGCATTTGTTACATAATTTCTTTATTTTTTTTTTGCTTCTTTTGACAAAATGCTTTTAAAAGAGGAGGATGTTCTTTAAAGATTCTCAATTTTTATAAGAATGAATGCATATTTATACTTCAAAAGAAATTCAATCATATTAATAAAAAATTTCAATTAGAGTAATATAAATTTTAAAGTGCTTGCAGTTGAATTTTATTTCTCTAAGGACTATCTCTAGAAGAAACCTGCTTCTATAATAATGCTAAAATAAAATGCAATCCTGTATAAATCATATCTTAATAAAGCAGTTTTGAAGGACATATCTTATAAATATCATTTAGTCTTTAAACTTTTCAATCAAGAGTGATATTTTTATAATGTGTGTATATTTTTATGCTATAAATCCTAATATAGACTTAAGTTTAATTTAAATCTCAGTCTCTTCACATTTTTTTACAATTATTTAAGACCTCAGATA
Organism: Trichonephila clavata; assembly: GCA_019973975.1. NCBI lineage: Eukaryota > Metazoa > Arthropoda > Arachnida > Araneae > Nephilidae > Trichonephila > Trichonephila clavata. Next base: position 3,366 of record BMAO01036895.1, read on the forward strand.
TGTGTGTGTTTTAAATTTTATATCTTTCTACGAAAAACATTTTGAGTTCCAAATTTATATTTCGTTAGCTTTTATTTGCATAGTAAGTTGCAAATGAACTTATTACAGTGAATGATTTTTGTAAAGGATTTTAGAGCCTTATCTTGGGGAATTTGAGCAAATGCAGATTTAAAATGAAGTGCATGGAGTAAAGTGAAATTTTAGTGCGTGATGTTAAATAAAATAAGGCAATATTAAAATTTTGAAAAAATTTTATTATTTGTTAGAAATTTAGCAAATGGTAAAAATCAATTGCAAAATGGACATGATATTGAATTCAAAATAATTTTAAGTTTTAAAATGTTATAAAAAGAATTTATTTTAACAAATGCAGTTGAAAGAAATATTTAGACATTTTTGGAGGAAAATGATTGCCTTTAAAATTTTGATATTGAATATATTTTAATTAGTTATTAAACAAAACGATTTATTCTTTTTTTATAAAAGTACATACTTTTTAATAAAATACTGTAATTAGTCAAGTAGAAAGAAAATTATCTGTTTCCATAGGAAAATAAAACTCCACAACGTACTTTTACGCTTTCAGTTTACAAATAAAATGTTGTCGCAGACAAAGAATTTAGAATTGCTTAGGGTATCACGTGAAAACATTACCACGTCTCATAATATTTTCATTGGTCTTTGAAATAGTTAGACCATCTCATAAACAGCATTGTTCTCGCAATGAACCTGACGTATATTATTACGTTTATTGAAGTAGTAAATTTCAATTATAGCTCGCTACCAGAGGAATGTTCTGATTTCAAAAGCCCTGTAATAACGAGAAACCTGTCAAGAGCTGTTGGGCTGATACCATGTAAACAGAGACCACATAACTGCTAAACAATGCATGCCCAAAATGTTATAATCAAAATCAGCTGAGTATATATATATATATGTACCTCATTTGCATATGCACCCGGTTACGGATAATTAGAATTACCTTTGCGCGTTGGACATCATGGTTTCAGTAATGAATTACGATTTGAAATTATATTTATAGGTTAATTTAATGAATAGTATGGAGTTAGTAATGGACAGAATTGACGCTAAGTTTGTAACAGGTAAAACCTTCCTCGAATACATAAATGTTGAGAATGTACTAGTAATTTATGCATGATATGCCAATATTTAAGGATTAAGAGTATTTATTTTACAGCGTATGAACTTCGAATTCTTTTATTTATATAAATTGTTTACCGGATTATAATTTAATTTTATACATTTTTGTTTCAAATTCAAAAACATAGATCGTGTTTTATACAGGTACTAGTTTAATTCCTCCCAAAATGATATATGCATAATAATTATTAGGAGTAGTTTTATTCTGAATAATGTAACGCCGTAGTATTTTTTTTATGAGCAGTACAATCTTATCGATAAAAATATATTTTTTATATGTATGCAATTAGATGATACTTATTTGAAAATTATAAGTTAATTAGAGTAGAGAAATTCGTTTACATTTTTTCGATATAGTTGATGGATCAATTTTTATTTATTTGTTACATTAATTGAAAATAGGGAGATCAAAATTGGATCATTGTTAAAACTAATTTTATTAAAAGTAATTGAAAATATAGTTTTCTTTGAATCACAAACACAGTAATTGAAAACTTTATTCCAATCACTTAAAATTAATGTGTAATATCTAGAACAATTTTTCTATCCATGTGGATCAATTTTCTTAATTAAAAAAATATTAAATAATCTTGCAAATAGTTTATATTGTGTTCATTTTTTTTTAAAAGGAAGAAAACAATTTTCATTTAGAAGAAAATATTAATTTATACTGTTATATTTTTTTTGCATTTTGATTAAATGTACTAATTACTATATATGTGTAATGTCATACATGCATTATCTTAAATACTTATTTTTTGTAAAATTTAATAAATGATGCATACTCTTCCCGTGTTTCTAAGAAGAACTTCTATCTTTAATGTTGAAAATTAAGAAAAAATATTTTTTTTTTCTGGTTTGTTATCCCTTGCAATCAATTTCCCAAGACAAGTTTTCCTATTTGTAAGAGATATTTTAGAAAACAAAACTATTTTTTAAAACCTAGATTAATTGTAAACATGAATGGAAATTTCAGATTTAAAAACAGCCATTCATGTTAGATCTAATGTGTGTGTGAAGTTAGTTACTTAAATATCATGAACATCATCCGAGTCACAAATGTAAGCACGAGTCAATTGTTAAAATCTAACATAAGCATAATTAAAAAACATGCTTTTAATGGTAAACGTATCTAAAAATAATTAGAATAATTATGTTTGCTTTACTAGTTTATGTATCCTCAATAATTTATAAGACAAATATTATTATTTTTTAAATATACAGTGTTAGATTTGCATTGTCAAACGAATTTCTTTTGTCATTTTTATTCATTCTCATTTATGAATGATTTGTATCAAGTTTATAATTCAATCTTAATGTTATAAATATAGATTTATTTTTCTTCTGATGTGCACTGAATGGCTTAAATTAAAATAGATCTATAGCTATTTGAAGACTATTAAAATGAAATTTATGCCTTTAAATAATGATTAAATGAGCCTAAATGATACATCTGTGTAGGACATCACCCTCTTAACTCCAAATCCTTAATCTTAAGAGACAATTCCAATGCTCATATTTATTGATATTTGGTGGAATGTAAATCCCCCAAAGAATTTTCTTTTTCGATTGTATTTTCGAGAATACTAATTGTGCAATAAAAAAAACATATTATACATATGCTATCAAGAACTATAGATTCATGAAATTTATACAAAGTTTTACCTGAAATCACACATTTTAAAATAAAACAAAATATCTTGGTAATAAACTGCTTCCAGATTTGTGTCACTTTAATGTATTTATGTACAAATACAGTGAAATAAAAAGTTTAAAAAAAAAGAAATTTTGGATATAAAATTTTTGAACTTAAAAATATTTCTCAGAGTAAAATCAAAACTTGCGCCGAAGTAAATATCATAAAAGTGTTATTATTGCGACAAAAATAACTCTCAACAGGGAATCTGCGAAATCAATTTTCTTGCATTTACGCAGGTGTGCATTTTTCTCTGTTATAATTATAAATGAAATTTTGTATTCCCTTGAAAAATAACTTTAACCTTTCCGTATTCTGCAAATATCAAGTAAAATTGACGCTTTTCAAAAGCAACTGGGAATGTTTATTAAAATAGAAATTTTAAAAGTGTTCGTGGATGAAGAGTTACATGTCGTTCTACAAGCTAGGAAAAAGTGTGATATCCCATACAAATCCACTACAAACCAGTGCTTCTCAAACTTTCAACATTTACGACTCAATATTCAATCATAATTTTCATCCCCCTCCATACAATAACAATGTATTGAATTCAATAATACTGTACGTTGACGCTAAAAGTACAAAACGAATTTTACCTCTTAAGTTCCACCGACGTATATAAACGTTTGTCTCAGCCTAAGTGTTAATTGTCCCGGACGTATATATACGTCTTTCCGAAGTACGATCTTATCTGTGCACTGCTATCCATGAAATTATTTCGAAGACCTTAAAATGCAACAAAATGACCTTTGCAGTGTTTGAGAAGAATTTACTTATTTCAGAGGATCTATTAATTTATTCCTTTTCTACCCTCGCCCCTTCCCCATACATCATATATGAGTGCCTACGTGGAAAACGGTGGCATTTGGGAGCGAATCGCATAACTTTTAATTCAGAGTTAATTGATTAATTATAAACCGTACAAATTATCAAGATAAGTGATAATTTTTGTATATAATTTCATATATGACAAGACCATTAGGTCATTGGTAATTAATAAACTTATTCTTAACTTAGTATTGTGTGTTAAATTAATTATAAAATACATTGAGCAGTACTGATAAATTTATAAGTGTATTATATTAGTGTAAATGTGTATTTTACTTTTTTGTACTTTATTTACTCTCAGTAAATTAATATTTTTAAAAAATAATCTTTTGTTTTCGACTTTTTAATATGTTTTCCCCCTCTCGTATTAATATCTCGCCCCCTAAAAGGGGCGTGCCCCACGGTTTGAGAAACGCTGCTATAAACTAAAACGAAAAGCAGCATCGCCTACACAATTTTATACACGAAATGCTATTCAAGCAGCTTAGCTGTCCCAGTAAATATCATAAAATCTTATATCATTCTAATGTCGCCTTATATGTTATCTTATATCATCTTCTATTCAACATTGGAGCTCAATTATCAATCTACATCAAGGAGAGTAGTGATTTGCTTCTTATTTGCGAAAGATGTGATACCTTCGCTGGATACTAGACATTCTTTCATCACTATACCCTCAATGATTTGTGCATTTTCCTCAGAGGTAGACATCGATGGAATGCCCGATTTTTCCTCGTCACATAAAGAAGCTCTTCCCTGTTTGAAGCTCTCTATCCATTTGTAGATCTTGCTTCGCCGTGAACGACTGTCACCATACTGCACTAGCATGCGACGAATAACTTCTATAGGTTTCACACCTTTCCCTATCAAAAGGCGTATCACTGTCCTTGGCACAGACCGGCGATGGAAAAGCCATGTTGAACGATCTACAAGAGCCCAATGACTACGAGAGAAGACGAGGGACACGTTGTATAGACGTGTTGATGATTCCCTTTCATACTAGCGCTGTTGCGAAATATTTGAAGTCATCTCGTAATTTGCAGATTAGAAAGACTAAAAGTAAAATTTTACTACAAATAATTTTAAATAGTTTAAATGCTTCACAGAATACTTAATCTAAAACTTTAAAACCTTTGTAAGAAATATGGCTGGCTGGACATTATTTAAAGACAGATTATTCTTCTGAAGAATTCGTATATGTCCAACAAAATCAAACCACAGTAAAAAAAAATCGATGGATTTCGGAGGAACGGATCGATCAAAGTGGAACAAATTACACTGCACCAAAAACCATACCACATCAATGTTCTGTGAGTAGGAACAACAAATCGAAATATATTATTTAAAAATTGTGGAATATAATTATAGTTTATTTCTCAAGACTATATATATATATGTGTCATTCCACTCAATTAGACACCATTTATAACTGTAGGGAATTTCAGGAAAACATCTAAATCTGCGATTGACTTTGAACACATTTGGTTTTAACTTTCATGAGCATTGAAAACTAGATACTCACAAAAAAATGAAACGATATTTATCTTAGATTGATCATTGATATGTTTACAACACTAGAAAATCCTTCGGAATTTATTAAGCATTCCCTTTAGATGAAATTACTGCCGTGATTAGTAGTCATCAGAATTTTCTGAAATTTTGAAGTTTTTAGTCAGTCTACAGTCATACCTCTAATTTCAAAATTTTCCATTGGCCAAACTTTAGCAAGAAAATAAGAAACATCAGCTGGAACACAATGCTCAAAAATTCTCATTATTCTGGAAATTCTATTGCTGTCTTGGCTTACAAGCATGCCTGGTCCATAGCCCATCAATTATAAACGGTCAACCATTGGTAAGAAATTAACCGATCCTTCATTATTCGGCCATGCAATAAGCGAACTTTGAAAATGCGTGGAAAGAAAACTGATTCATAAATTCGTGGAACATATATAATGTCTCTTTTAAAGTTGACAACATTTTTTTCAATTATAGCTTCTGCACTAGATACTGAAGTATTAGAATTTCACAAGTGGACTTGGCTCTTATTTGAATTATTCATTTTTATGTTTTATGAAGTTTAATTTGGTGTGCAATGGATTTGGTGCTGATATCTCTTGGCTTTAAATTATTATAATTTGCTGGTAGAGTATTTGAACACAAACTGCATTATTCAAGATAATTTTACATTTATATGAATTTTTAAAGGAGGTAATATTTTAAATGTTTATGACTTCCATGAATAATGAATAAAATTATTTTTTTGCGCACATGAGATGATATACGTTTGGAAGAAATACATTGAAATAACTGCACTCCATGGAACATCAACAAAAAAGTATAACAGATTTAATCTAATAAATGTAATTTTAAGACACAATTTCTTACATATGCATTAATTCATTTTCCAAATGATATATAAGTATTTGATTGAGAGAAAAATTTATTTAACTAATGTATTACCAAAAAAATCTAAGTATTTTCTTAAATTCTAAAATAGACCAAAATTTTCTTATAAGCTACTGAAAGTTACTTTCCGTAAGGTTTAAAACAAAAACCATCCACTTTCTCATTTCGAGCGAAAATGCAGGATCGCAAAATTGATGAGATATTAATTGCCGAATTAGGGTACGGACGAGTATCAGAAGACAATTTGTATTCTTGGTGCAAATTACCTCTCTAGAAGCAGCTCTAAATTCTTCATTAAAAGAGTGGTTTACAAATCTAGAGAGACACTTCTAAGTAAAATTTAAATATTATTGCAAAAACAAGAAAAAAATAATTTGTATTTAAATATACGTATGCTTCAATGGGTTTGAGGGAAAGTCTTTTCAAACACACACAAACGTACATGTACACGTGCGGGAAGTCTAACAAACACAAATGCATGAAAGTATTTTAAATAAAAATCTTGAATTTTTTTCAAAAACAAATTATCTACTCTGTGACCATATATAAAGTATCACTTTCCTTAAGAGAGTACTTTAAATTTTAAAGTATAATGGAATGAGATATTACAACTCCTGTCAAAAGCAAAATAATGTTGTGTCTGTGAATAATGGAAACTGTTATAATATTTTGAATTTTTACAAGCATCGTACTTTAATACTTTATGCAATTTTTCTTTAAAAACTTTTTCCAGAAGCATAGAATTGAGAGAAAGATATACCGATATAAAAACAAGAACTAAATTGAAAATACAAACACACACATTTAATTCGTATCTAAACTTTTAGTTAAGCTTTTCTTTTATTTTTAAATTTTCAATTAAACAATTCTACTGATTAATTTGAACTGAAGTAATAGGCAAATTTGTATACTCATACACAATTCAACAGACAATGTCTTAAAAATAGTATCAGACAATGTATAATTATTACTATTTCTTGAGGTTTTTTACTATTTAAAGTTACTTATGAAAGGTAACTATTTTACATTAACTTCAGCATAATTCAAATACAGCTCTTCAATGATACAAAAACAATAAAATTTTAATTCACTTGTATTTGGGGACCATTTACATGGTCAAGAACAGAAGAATACATTTTCATCTAAATATCTGAAGTTTTTTTTATGAGTCACAATTACTTACATATACTTAAAAATGTATAGATTATTTTAGTAAATCAGAGAAAAAGACGAAATCAAGTGCATACTGCTGTAAATTAGAAGGTTGTGAAGGCATTAAGATTGAAACAGGATCACGATCTTTCTTGTCTGAACTTATATTATAAGGGATTATGAAAACATACATCGATAAAGATCCATGGACTGTATGAGGATATTGTAAATAGAATTAGCATGTACAATTATTCTAAAATTTTTGACACTTTTTAAACTTGTATATATATCACTATATCAAATATATCAAATATGTATTAAGTTGGTAGTTTGAATACATATTTAAAAGTGGGAGAAAAAACATATGTTTTTTAATATTTTGAATGAAATTTAATTTGCGTGAATTTAGCATTATTTACCTTTCATTTAATTTATTTAACTAAATCCTTTTTCCTAATTTTGTGCACTCATTTTTGAAAGTTGTAACTATAACATGCTTTAAGAAAAGAATATGGAATTGAAGAAAATAATGAAGAACTCCATTAAAGAGAAAAATATGGAATTGTAAGACAAATGCGCTCAAAAATTTATTAGTGTTCCCTTATACCAGTATTTTTAATTCCATTTGTTTCGTGATACTTATAACATATTAAAATTGGAGCAAATAATGATTTTGTCGCAGACAAAATTATTTTATTTAAAAATTGGAGCAGAAACCTGTTATTAAAAACTGGTATACATGAAAAATTTTACATAATCGCAATTTCTGATCTTGAAATTTCTACTAATAAATTCAGCGTCTTACATAATTCTCTTAAAAATTCTTACTCCCAAGCAAAAACTTATTTTAGAATTACTTGTAGAGTATCTTTCTAACTATATACTCTAATGACTAAAACATGTTTATTTTTTCTTTATATGAGTTGAAGCTTTATTTAAAATATAGGTAGTGTTTCTTTTAACCGAAAATTATACATATTACCTTGTTATTTTTCAATAAGTAATGTTAAAATATTTTCAAATTCTTAGCCTCAAATTTTCTGGATTTACATTCCTTCTTTATCTTTATTCTCAATTTAACAGAAATTATTCCTAAACATAAAGGCTTTGTGGATACTACAAATATATTTCTGTTGTAATGAATTACTGAACTAAATTGGAAAACAACTTAAAATCTATTTAAATGACAAAACAGCATGATAAAAATAGGAAAAGTTCATAAGCACAACGTGGAGGAGAAAATTCATAATTGCATTAAAAATTATATACTTTAAATGTAGTTGTTTCTAATATTTTTAAATTTTTTCTTCAAACAGATATATTATTAAACTACGAAAGAATTACAATAAGAAATTATTCAAATTAAATATTTTAACTTTTCTTATACTTTTTTAAAATATTTTTTGGTTTGAAACCTTTTTAATCAATTCAGTAAGGACAAATTATTTTTATTAAATTTGATGAATAACGATTTTAATTCATTCATCATCCTTTATTTGATTAGAAGCCTTAGACTTTTTCTAATGTGTTCATACTTCTGTGTGAAAGTAAGAATTAATTTCAACTTTCCTAATTCTGGTAAAATACATCAAAGAAATTGTATGACTATTGGGAAACTATATAATACTGTTTGACAGGTCAGTTATTTTATTTTGTTAAGTATTATTCTAGATCTTTATAGTATAATTTTTTAAGAAAAATGTTGTTGGTTAAATAATTTTATGAATATTTATTTTTGTATATTTTAGCTTTAATTTATCAAAATAATAATCACCTTTCAGGTTATCAGTATTAGGGCTTAAAATGGTAATTAGGGCTACAAATTGGTAGTTAAATGACCTGAATATCCAAAACAAAAATTTACTCATTATCCATACGATAATGCTCAAGTTCTTGATAAAAATGTTTATAGTTTTAAACATAAGTTAGGAGATAATACATTTAAAAATCTCTTTTTTCGTTTTGAGAAAAAAAATGATGTAGCTTAACCTTTAATTATATTTCAATTAAATGAATGAGAAGTTCACACATTTTAATTGGATTTGATGTTTCTAAATACTGTAAGAAAATAATTACATTTATATAATGAAAAATGGTGAATCTCGTACGAATAATCATTAGTTAAAATTCTGAAGAAACACATATGTATTTATTTCACGTCCTGAGATCTGCGCTTTAAATGACAATGTTTTTTTTTATTCAAAATAATTGAACTAACTGCACTTTAATAGAACATAATAAATATTTTTTCACGAATTTTTTTAAACTATTACAAATGTAAGAAAAGATTAGTAAAGAGTTTCTTTTATGTAACAAATGTCAAAAATATTATTTATTTCTGCGGTACTTAATGAAAAAATGCATTTATATATATATAAAATTTCTATTTCAGGAGCAATCTATTACTATTTTTTGGTTTTCAATCCATAACGTAAATAATAGTCATTAACTTCAATTATTGGGTGAATAAACTAAAATAATCTTATTTCATTTTTACCAGAAAATGGAAGATTTTTTTAATTACATTTTTACACTTTTTATTAAAAACATGCATTTTTTTTAAAAAAATTACTTAAAATAATATCGTAACTTGAATAAATACTAATTAATTTTGTAGAGCAATAACAATAACATAATTAAGCTTAATAATGAGTATCATATTTCTATTGGGGGCTTGAAATATCCCTGAATAGTTTATTTATTATTTATTGCACACGTACACTACTTGTATGCATAATTATTAGAAATAAAAGGAATAATCTACGAAACTCTAAAACGAAATATATCTCATGCAATATATGTATGTTTATTTATTATTTCTGTTTTTCTTTTTGTGAAAATAAGAAAACTGCATTATTTAAAACGCTGCTCTGACAGTATAAATATTTTTACATGCCATAGGTTGTGTCATTTTCTAATAATTGCAGATAAAAAAAGTAGGCTTAATATGTTATTATTTTATATATATCTATGAATGCATACTTTTTTATTCCTTGAAAATATTTTCCTGATGTTAAATTTTAATTATGAAGTAAAATGTGCTTTATGTAATGAAACTTTCTTATCTCAATGAATAAATGAATTTACATAAATTAACTTACAACCTATTACACAAATATAACTTTTACAATAAAATTAAGATTTAAGAGAAATGCAATCATAATGTAATTCTATAATGTTCTTCATATAAAATGTATTTGAAAAAGCAAGATAATAAATGTATTTTTAGATATGTCTTGTAAAGGATACACAAAGAAGTCGCAAGTAACTAATTTTGGAAAAATAAATTTATTCTGGCTTATCGAATATAACTGTTAAGAAGATAACTTCTATTTTTACCATTTGATAAAAAAAATTGTTTTTGCCCTTCTCTTCTTATGAATCCTTCCAGTACTGGCCAATTGGAACATTACCGAAAGTCTAGGTGTTTTTTCTACACTTTTTTTTGCCAAAAAAGGAATCTACATAATACTAAAAAAATTTGAAATCCATTTGAAGTTTGTGACTTATATAAAGAAAATCATATGCCAAAGTCTCGAGGAAATGTACTGTTTTTATTTCAAGTTTCATTTTAAGATATTTCCCCCTAAAATGTTAAATGTTCTTTTTCAAAAAAAAAATACTTTACATAATTTATTATTTTTTCGTAAACATTAAAAAACAAGCATTTTCTAAAAAAAGTTTTTCAATTTTGCCACGGTTCTACAATAAAGAAAAAAAATGTTGTTGAAAAAATATTGCTTTTTACATTATTTCTAATTTCATTTTACAGATTGAATTATGTTTTTTGAGGAGCATGCATTTGATTAATTTCAAAACATTATTTAAAATTATATCAATGTAATATAAAGTACAGTTTCATATTGAAGCATGTTTTTGTTTAACATTATTAGGAATTGATTTATTTCGGCTTTAAATTATAGTAACTTTTGAATTGTGTATCCACTATTTTGTTGTACATTTTGTTCATAATCTATATTTGAGAAAATAAAGGTTCATGTTTTAAAGCTTAATATTTTAATCTATTTTGTTCAATATAATGTTAAGCAAAAAGTTAACCTTTACTAAAATAATATTTTCATTTGACTCACTTTCTTGCAGATTCTTCTCAGAAATTGAAGTAAATCTGATTTTAATAATGAAATTAAATCTCTCAGATGTAGAAATTTGTTTATAAAAATATCATGATTGATTATATGCTTCACATTAAAATCATATTTTCCATTCACTAAAGAAAAATATTTTATATATAACAAAGGAATTTTGTTTAATCATATATTACAAAAAATATACAAGCCAATAAAATATGGGGTTTCCCTAACTAGAATTTTCTATTATCAGCGATTTTTTTGTTTCAAATAATTAATTCAGCTTGAATGGGAAAGATAAGAGAAACAATTTTAAATTGTTATTATTTATTTATTTATTTGAAATTTTTTAGAAATTCAACATTTTTAATGGAGTTGAAAATTTAATCTGAAGTTAGAAGAAGTATTTTTTCAAATAATATAACTTTAATAAGTCTAATATATTAAAGTATTTTTCCCCAAAATAAACACACGAAGTACTTTCAACTATTTATTTGTTATTATAATTTAATTTTTTATAGCAATGTACATTATAAATGTAAGAGAGATTCCAATGCAAAAAATTCATGTAAAGTATTTGTGTAAAACTATTTTTTAAAAAGCTGTATTTTCTTTTTTTGAATTTATTTTAATTAAATGCTTCAAAACTTTGAAAACATTAAAAAAATAATTACATGCATTTGAAGAATTTTTAAGTGTTAATGTTAGACGTACATTTCATAAGAAACACTCAAAAACTCTTGAATTTCTGTGGACGAAAACCGGCAAAACAAATCAGCACAAGATTATACGTGTACTTAGAATATTCAACCTCATTAAAGCAGACTATCTCGTCCAATCTAAATTATGTGCGAAATACTTCCGAAGAAAACTTAACTTTTTACCTCAAGTTATATTTTAAAAGTTAGAACTTCTCTTTTTGAAATCCTTCGGTGCAATTACTCCCTTTCTTACACACATTAAGTCACCCCTTTTCCTGGTGAAGATAAGAGAGGAGATTTTTAATATGCTGCTTGTTTTCCATAAATGTGCTAGAAGTTCTCCATCTTACTCATCAAAAGTGAAACTAAATTTAGAGTAAAGAAAAGGAAAAGAAAAAAAAATGCCGTTACCGTCGTTCCCCGTTTCTTAGGTATTCTTCCAAGTCCTGTAAGAGAGAGAATAATTCATTAGGAATTTAATATTGTGCTCGGATGTAATTGACACGGGCTGGTTAACGGAGGGGGTAGAGGCTCTCTAGAAATTCTGAGAATGTGAAAAGGGAAGCTGCAGCATATGACGGACGATATTAAATTTACGGCTTCGCTTTTCACGTCTCCTGCCATTTCCTTAATTTATGCGTCGAAACAAGCTGCAATCAAGTATTGGAAGTCTGCAGTTCTTCTTTCTATGTTGATATTAAGGGGAGGAAGGGAAAGTTGTGACGTTGTTTGGGATTGTCAATTTCGAGATAAATGAAGGAATACGCCTTCCATTCGCACGAAGAATTAAGAATTCGAATTTTCCTTTTTCGCCATTGCATGCATAATCATCTGAATAATTCTAGATTAGGAAAACATATTTCTTTTAATGTTTAAGCCCATTTTATTGAATATCATCTTTGCAGTCTTTGATGAAATTTAAAACAATATGTTTTACTGTGGAATATTTTGTGGAAATTGGAAAATAATTCAGTTTTAAAAATTGATTCAGAAGTTTGAAATGTGTTTCAATCATTTAAGTCAGAAATTACACAATGCAATATGTTTAAATAAAATCTTCAAGGTGAAAAATGGTATGCATCTGATTATGTCTCCGGAACCCTATTTTTATAAAAGCGCATAAATTGATATATTTGTTTATTGTTTAGTACTACCGAAATTAGAATATACATTTAAATTGCTTCAAGATTATCATTGCAATTAAAAAGAATTTGATGCAATTTTTCAGCAAAAAATGAGAAAAGAATGACATATTTTCACAAAACATACTTATTCTGTAAAACCCTCCTCTACAGTAATAATATTTTGTATAATGTTTCTATACTGAATCTGAAATACATAATTTTGAAGTGGATTTATTCATAATTTATTATTTTAGTGTAAGGAAATTTTAACAAAATACCCGGTTATTTCTTAAATTGATATACTAACAATGAAAATATGTGAATTTTCCTAAAATTCTAGTTCAGGCTCTGTACAGAACTCTAGTAAATACTCTAGTAAAATAGTAAATATTATTAAAATGTATTTCCTATAAAATAGAATTTTTTGAAAATCTGTCGTTTTTTTCGTTTATTCCTGTTTTCTTCCGTACTTCACACATTCAGAGTTTTGCAGCTTCATCATGAAGATGTTAAAGAAACAGTTGTCCATTACCTTGTTGTTCAAAATACTGAAATAAGGTTTCAGCAGCCTTTAGTACCTCACTATGTGATATCTTAGAAGTTTGCTCGGGGTCCTGAATCTTAACATCTTTATCATTTTCCATGAAATTTTCATTAAGTACGAAATCAGCAATGATTTCTGCATTGGACCTAATATCTTGTTCCGCATTTTTCCTGAGCGGGTTTGCACGTGGGGGTATTTCGACCACAAAGGTTATAGTTGAGTTATACAGACAGTCGGGTATCGAGTTTTCGGGACTCTAATGTATAAACAAATCATCTTTTCAATTTCAAATAGTCACTTCTTTTATTTCTAATGGGCTACGGATTGGTGTTTTACCATTACAGACCTAACACATTTTCCGGGAGCTGGTATATTTCTTTAGTACGGCCCCATTATGGCGAATATTAAACGCAGCAATAGTCTTCCATATATGGTCTTCAGATCAAGAATTTCTCT
>BMAO01036896.1:0-21753 GCA_019973975.1 Trichonephila clavata
TTTTCATTGTTTAACATTATTTCTAATTCTGCTAGGCTTAAAATTACAGTTCATTTTGCCAAAGAGTTGCAGTCTATGAACTGCAACAAAATTGTCTCCAAACATGGTTTCTACGATGTCAATTGCTGCTGCCAAAATAAGCTCATTTCAACAATAGTGAAGGCTTTTCTATCCGGTATTTTTATGATACTTTGTAAGAAATAAGTATATATATATATAAAATTTTGTCATACACTAAGAACGTTTTTTTTAAAAAAAAAATATTGTTTTTCGTTTTTTGTTTTTCATATGATTTTAATTTTAATTCAAAGAACTCTGAACGCTTGTTAATGTACTCACCATGAAGCGTTTTGATAGGTCTTTTAAGATTATTAGGTTTCATGCTGTCTGCTCTACCAATATATTTTTGAACAAATAACACACACAGGGACTTATATTCTCCATTTACTTTAGTAGTGCTAAATCGAAAACTTAGATTTTCTTGAGAATACTTACTTGATTTAATTTTCGGAACTGTACTCGTCTGTGCACATGTTGATCTTTATTATCGTCGAATGTTCGCTTAGGACTTTAAAATTTATCCATGTTTTTGTTAATTTACTGCTGAAAATACACAATATCGTGAATTACAAATAAAGCGCAAAATATAAAATGTACATTCTAGGTAGATGCAGTTGCTAAAGAAGTATCAGTTTAACCACCACACACACACACACAAGACTAACTGGAATTCTACGAGGTACAGCATTTTAAATGGTTTGCGCAGACGTCCGATAAGTTGCCCAGATTCACGCAAACGTTCACGAGAATGTTAAATGTGGGGGACATTACACTTCTCCATAAAGTAAGGATAATTCACACACACACACACACACACAGAATCACACAGAAATTGAACTCTAAATAAAATTTTCACCTGTAAAATTATCACACACATCTTGAAAAAGAATATGCAAATTACAGGAATCCACCAGATGGCTCGGATAGTACGTCACAATGACGAGACTGGCAAGAGATCGGTATATAAGGAATGGTGGCAAAGAAGTAAAATTGTTCACAAGCGCTTTAAAATACTTTCAGTGTAATAACCGCATAGTGATAGCACAAAGGAAGCATTTGGATATTTTTTATGTGGTAGAATTATCGGACGACTGGAATGTGGACGTACCCATCTGGAAGTATCCGAGGAACTTGGAATCGCCCAGAGTGTCATCTCCAGGCTTTCACAACGATTCCAAGATGATGGTAATGTGAGTAGATGTTACAGCACAGGTTGCCCCCGAGTTACAACGCTGAATGAGGGCCGGTATTTGGCAGTTACTGCCAAAAGAAACAGACGGAACACAGCATCAGACCTATCTCGTCAGCTCTCTTCAGCTACCGGTACGACAGTTTCAAGGCAGACCGTGTACAGACGCTTAGGGCACATTGGTCTATATGCTCGTAGCCTGTCAGATGTGTTCCCCTTACCGCTACTCACTGTCGCCTGCGATTAACCTGGAGTAGAGAGCATGCATTGAGGCACCGCAACAGTGGTCGTGTGTGATGTTTCCGACGAGTCCAGGTTTAGTTTGCAGTCTGATTCTCGCCGGACTTTCGTATTGAGAGCGCCAGGTACCCGTTAACACCAAGAGAACACCATTAAACGACACCGTTACGGTGGTGCAGGATGGCTGGTATATATAAAGTTTTGTCATACATTGAGAACGTGTTTTTAAAAATGTTTTTTGTTTTTCATATGATTTTAATTTAATTCAAAGAACTCTGAACGCTTGTTAATGTACTCACCATGAAGCGTTTTGATAGGTCTTTTAAGATTATTAGGTTTCATGCTGTCTGCTCTACCAATATATTTTTGAACAAATAACACACACAGGGACTTATGTTCTCCATTTACTTTAGTAGTGCTAAATCGAAAACTTAGATTTTCTTGAGAATACTTACTTGATTTAATTTTCGGAACTGTACTCGTCTGTGCACATGTTGATCTTTATTATCGTTGAATGTTCGCTTAGGACTTTAAAATTTATCCATGTTTTTGTTAATTTACTGCTGAAAATACACAATATCGTGAATTACAAATAAAGCGCAAAATATAAATGTACATTCTAGGTAGATGCAGTTGCTAAAGAAGTATCAGTTTAACCACACACACACAACACACAAGACTAACTGGAATTCTACGAGGTACAGCATTTTTAAATGGTTTGCGCAGACGTCCGATAAGTTGCCCAGATTCACGCAAACGTTCACGAGAATGTTAAATGTGGGGGACATTACACTTCTCCATAAAGTAAGGATAATTCACACACACACACACACACACAGAATCACACAGAAATTGAACTCTAAATAAAATTTTCACCTGTAAAATTATCACACACATCTTGAAAAAGAATATGCAAATTACAGGAATCCACCAGATGGCTCGGATAGTACGTCACAATGACGAGACTGCAAGAGATCGGTATATAAGGAATGGTGGCAAAGAAGTAAAATTGTTCACAAGCGCTTTAAAATACTTTCAGTGTAATAACCGCATAGTGATAGCACAAAGGAAGCATTTGGATATTTTTTACGTGGTAGAATTATCGGACGACTGGAATGTGGACGTACCCATCTGGAAGTATCCGAGGAACTTGGAATCGCCCAGAGTGTCATCTCCAGGCTTTCACAACGATTCCAAGATGATGGTAATGTGAGTAGATGTTACAGCACAGGTCGCCCCCGAGTTACAACGCTGAATGAGGGCCGGTATTTGGCAGTTACTGCCAAAAGAAACAGACGGAACACAGCATCAGACCTATCTCGTCAGCTCTCTTCAGCTACCGATACGACAGTTTCAAGGCAAACCGTGTACAGACGTTTAGGGCACATTGGTCTATATGCTCGTAGGCCTGTCAGATGTGTTCCCCTTACCGCAACTCACTGTCGCCTGCGATTAACCTGGAGTAGAGGGCATGCATTGAGGCACCGCAACAGTGGTCTTTTGTGATGTTTTCCGACGAGTCCAGGTTTAGGTTGCAGTCTGAATCTCGCCGGACTTTCATATGGAGAGCGCCAGGTACCCGTTACCACCAAGAGAACACCATTAAACGACACCGTTACGGTGGTGCAGGATGGCTCGTATATATAAAGTTTTGTCATACATTGAGAACGTTTTTTTAAATGTGTTTTGTTTTATCATATGATTTTAATTTTAATTGAAAGAACTTTGAAGGCTTGTTAATGTACTTACCATGAAGCGTGTTGATAGGTCTTTTACGGTTATTAGGTTTCATGCTGTCTGCTACCAATATATTTTTGAACAAATAACACACACAGAGACTTTTGTTCTCCATTTACTTTAGTAGTGGTAAATCGAAAATTTAGATTTTCTTGAGAAGACTTACTTGATTTAATTTTTGGAACTATGCTCGTACGTGCACTTTTTGATCTTTATTATCTTCGAATGTTCACTTAGGACTTTAAAATTTATACATGTTTTTGTTAATGTACTGTCAAAAATACATAACATCGGGAATTACAACTAAAGCGCAAATTATAATATGTAGAATCTAGGTCTATTTGGTAGCTAAATAAGTATCGTTTTGACCAAGACTAACTGGAATTCTACAAGATACATGATTTTTTAAATGTTTCTCTCGGACATCCGATAATTTGCCCAGACTCAAGCAGACGTTCGCGAGAACGCTAAATGTGGGGGATATTATAAAGAGTACATAAACCATAGACTATTTTTCTAATGATATTTGCCCTTTTGGAAATGGATAATGGGGGATATATATCTTAACTTAAATATCATTTTGCAATCTGCTCCAAATAAAAAATTAGCGAAAGTAAAATAAATAACATAACTATTATCCTATTACTGAAAAGTAATTTGCTTAAAATATATATTATTTAAAAGAAACATATACAAAATTTAATACTTATTTTATTAATTTGTACCGTTCCTCAAACTGTAAAGTACGCCCATCTAGGAAGGCACGGGCAGTTGAAAAGACGTTAACAAAAGATTATTTAAGAAAGTATCAATGTATGAAAAGTAAACAAATAAAATACATTCCGACATAATAAAAAATAAAATACACATTTATTTCGATAAAATACACTTATAAATATATTAGTCCTGCACCATATGCATTTTATAATAACTTAACAATACTAATTTAAGGACAAGTTTAATAATTAACAGTGTCCCCATGGACTTGCCACATATAAAATTATATCCAAAAATAAATAAATATCTTGTTAATGAGTACGGCTTATAATTAATCCCTTAAATGTTGATCCAGTTACAAAATTCGGCCCCCGATACCACCGTTTTCGCAGTAGGCCCAAGCATGTGATGTATTGGAGAAGGATAGAAAAGGAATAAATAAGCAAATCCTCTGAAATAAGTAAATCCTTCTCAAACACTGTCAAGGCCTTTTTATTGCATTCCAAAGCCTTCAGAATAATTTTATGGATAGCAGTGCACAAAAAACTGTACTACGGAAATACGTATATGTACATCTGGGGCAATTATCCCTTTGATTGAGCAAGACCTTCATGTAAGTCGTTGGTTCTTAAAAACTAATGTTCTGTTGTAGCTTTTGCGTCAAAGTATAGTATTATTGAATTCAATAAATTGTTATTGTCTAAAGGTGGGTACTTTAATTTATGATGGATAATTGTGTCGCAAAGAGTGAAAGTTTGAGAAGCACTGGGTTAAGACTGTATTATTACATAAAAATAACTTAAATTCAGAAATTCCAGTTCGTATGACA
The DNA here is from genome assembly GCA_019973975.1 of Trichonephila clavata. Classification (NCBI taxonomy): domain Eukaryota; kingdom Metazoa; phylum Arthropoda; class Arachnida; order Araneae; family Nephilidae; genus Trichonephila; species Trichonephila clavata. The sequence goes on from BMAO01036896.1 coordinate 4,773, forward strand.
TACACTTGCAAACGACTTGTATCACCTTTTATGTGCTGAAGTTTCAAAGTTCGTTTTTGTATAATTATTTACAATATTATTGCTTTTTCATCTCAAACATGTTCACGAGGCATATCATTCGCTGATACTGCATATACATATACGATGTGATTTTAATTTGATGTACAGATTAGTTTTTCATGAATATATTTAACCATTTTACTGGATTGCCCGTACATTGTACGCGCTGCGAAAAGCTGGATACAGTCGATTTGTCTATACGCTGTACGGGCACTGATATTTTCTTTTTTTTCTACCTTTGATTTGAACATATTTTTGATTCTTATTTTAAGATTAATAGTGCTAGATTGTTTAAGAGAGAGCTTTTGTTCTTGTTTTAACATCTCTTGAGTGCTTGGAGTTTTGGCTTCCAGCAATGATGAGCCATAGCAACATTTAAATACAATTTTACTTACTATCTTCACTTAATTAACCAACACAATTAAAGTTAGAGAATGTTCTTATTAAGTAACATGGAAGAGGGTTCGCATGCTAATGCTGAATAATACAAACAAATAATTAAAATTACTTAACTGAATCCCTTGAAGTGATCTTGACTCTCAAGCCTGAATTCTCTGTAAATGTCTTGTTTAACTATACGACCTCCAGTCATAAGCTTGAGCACAATTTAATCAACTTTTAATCTCCATCTATCAACCATCCTCGCATACACTAAAGCCAATGTATATAAATATAAGTACTCTCTCATTTAAATAAATGTTATTACCTTCACCGAGGAAAGTTTTCAACAGAACCTACAGTCAAAAATAATAACTTTACCCAAAAGAATTAGTTGAAGATTAGTGGATAGACCGTTACATTGGTACTGAAATACTTATCCGGGATTTTCTCCGTGGTAAAGGGAAGAATTTTTCATTGAAGGAAGGAATTTAGATTCTTTTAAATATTCGACAAAGAACAGGGATTGACAAAGCAATGTACAATGCGTTGCTTCCGAAGAAAGGGAAATGAAAATATAATTCAAGAAAGTCTGTATTACCTTTGTTCTTACCAAAATGTAAGGATTAGTATTACATCATGCTTCAAAATACGTGTGCGCATATAAATATACCAGACACAAAACCCTCAACCATTCGGAAAACATGTACGAATATGAAATATTTTTGTAAGTTTTGACGGATAAATTATTTTAAAACGTATGAAAATTCTTCAAAACATGTATTTATAACTTATAAAAAGAACATGTACTTAGAACATGTATTTAGTGTACTTATAAAAAGTAAATACTGAAGAGCTTTTGGATTCAACAATTCTAAAATAAATTAAAATAGTGTAAGAAGTTTAAAATTGGGATTAAAACAAACATATTCCATTTTCGAATTCTGTTAAATATCATGTCTAGTTGGAAAACAAATGAGCTTTTTTTTTGGAACATTTTCAGCAAAAGAATTGACTTTCAAAAGGGGCTTAAATTTTCAGTAAATTACTAATAGCAAGTGACAATTCTGAATGTTGTTCAACTAGCAATTGATACCAGAAGCAGAAACATATTTATATTATGTTTTGGAAATAAGAAACAAAGAAAAACTGAAAATCCATTGACAGTAGGTAAGTATTCTCTTAATTAAATTATTCACTTGAATTGGGATTTTTATCGTGTACAGTAACAGAAATTATAAAAAAGAAAAAGGATTGGGTTGACTAAGTCTAACCTGCGCGAAAATTAACGTCAGTATCGAGTGCTCGCCTGCTCCCGGATTAAAACATCTTGAAATCTTTTCGCTGTAAATGTTAAAAAAAAAAAATTATTCTCTATCTGAATTTTACACTGTTTTTCATTATTTAACATGAATGAGGTTTTACATGTGTTATTTTGTATGATAATTTGTAAGAAGTAAGTAAAACTTTATCATACACTGAGAACGTTTTCTTAAAAATGCTTTTTTGTTCTTCATAAGATTTTAATTTTAATTCAAAGAACTATCGAGGCTTGTTAATGAACTCACCATGAAGCATTTCCAAAGGTCCTTTAAGTTTATTAAGTTTCATACTGTCTGCCACCAATTTACACTGATGTCCAAAAGTGAAGCATAAGCCGTAAAATGCGAAAAACATGGAGTAAATATTCGTAAAATTATTCCAAATTTCTTGCGGATATTGAGTGGGTGAAGAAGGAACATTGGGTCTATGCAAAACTTTTCAATCGACTACGTCCTGCGCGAAACACCGGCGTATGTCGGAACGTGGAGAAACTGATTCACGCAGCATAGGCAGTTCACACAAGTTTCGTGCAACTGCTGTTCAAAGAAACGTTCTAAACCATAAAACAAGGTGAATGATGGCAGAAAGACACCATTGGACATGTTTCCGAAAGGAAGAATCGTTGGAATGCTGGAATCCTCACGATAACAAACCGAAAGATCTCGAATTCTGAAGGTGGAACAGTCTGTGATTTCAAGACTGTGGCAGAGGTTTCAAAAAACGGGATATGTTACCCGACAGCCAGTATCAGGTCGACCAAGAGTCATAACCCTTCGCCAAGATCGATTTCTGGTAATAAGTGCAGGATATAAGAGGGGCAATACTGCCAGAGCACTGGATTCGGCGCTCACAGTCGCCACAGGAATACGAATTTCGAGACAAACTGTTTATAGGAGACTCAATCAGGCTGGCCTGTATGCAGTTTGCCATCCCCTCACGTCTGGGCATAAACCCGCTCGTTTGAATTAGATTTTGAAATATAAATATTGGAGTGTGGGAGAATGGGCCAATGTGATGTTCGTGATGAGTCCCGGTTTAGTCTGAGTAGTGATTCTCGGCGGGTAACGATATGGAGAGGACGTGGAACACGTTTTGAAAAAAGAAATATAACGGAAAGACATCTTTTTCCAATAAGGGGAGTAATGGGCAGGCATCGTAATGGACGGCCACACAGATCTCCATTTCTTTGACACGGGGTATGTGACTGCTCAAAGATACAAAGACGAATTTCTTGAGCCTTTTGTTCTCTTGTTTCGAGGTGCTGTCGTTCCTGACTTCATAGTCATGGATGATAATGAGCCATGTTACCGAGCGGTGCTGATTGATGACTTCCTTGAAACGGAAAACATCCAGCAGATGTCGAGGCCTCCGATCTCCCCGATTTAAACCCTATCGAGCATGTATGGGGTATGCTCGGGAGACAAACTGTAGCCCTTTTGCACCCACCAAGCTGGTGACAGAAATGAAGAGAGCTCTCCAAGAAGCTTGGAATTGTTTGAGCCCAAAAACTCATTCATCATCTCATAGCAAATATGGTAAATTTCTGTACAGCATGCCTGGCTCTCAGAGGTGACCACACGCTTTATTAAACTGCAGCATCAGTATTTTATTTAATGTTTTCTTTCATTTTTTCTTTAAAGTGTGAATCCTTGCTATGCTCAGTTTCCTTTCAAACTGCTACAATGGAAAATAAAATTAATTATTATCATTCTTTTGATTTGCTTCCTTATTTTATAACCATTTTACACTCGCATATCATGTTTCCCACCATTCTGATTTACAGGAGCTTCTTTATTCACATAATTATCAATTATGCTTAACTTTTGGACACCAGTGTATTTTTGAACAAATAACACACACAGGAGCTTTGCTTCTCCATTTACTCTAGTAGTGGTAAATCGAAAATTTAAATTTTATTGAGAATACTTACTTGATTTAATTTTTGAACTGTGCTCCTTTTTGCAATTGTTGATATTTATTATCGTCGAATATTCGCTTAGGAATTAAACCATTTATCCATATTTTTGTTAATCTACTGCCGAAAATACTTAATACCGTGAATTACAACTAAAGTGCAAAATATAAAATGTACATTCTAGGCAGATTCAGTTACTAAAGAAGTATCGTTTTGACCAAGACTAACTGGAATTCTACGAGCTACAGTATTTTAAATTTTTTGCGCAGACGTCCGATAATTTGCCCAGACTCCAAAGACATTTGCAAGAATGCTAAATTTGATGGATATGATATAGAGGAACATAGACCGTAGACTATTTTTCTAATGACATTTCTACGTTTCGAAATGGATAATGGAGGAACTATATCTTTAATTAAATATAACTTTGCATTCGGCTCCAATTTAAAAATTAGCGGAAGTTAAAAAAAATAACATAATAAGTATCCTATTATTTAAAAGTAATCTGCTTAAAATATATATTACTTAAAAATTACACGTACATAAATTTAATACTTATATTGTTACTTTGTACGATTTATAACTAGGTTCGTAATATAGTCGTAGCACCAAGTTCATTGTTATTGCATTCAATGCAGTATTATTGTATACAGGAGGAGCGAGAAAAATTATGATTAAAATTGAGTCGCTAATGGTGAAAGTTTGAGAAGCACTATACTAACTGTATTTTTTATTATAGTTTAAAAAATTGCATTAAAAATGTAAACATCGGAAATTTTTGGAAAAAAATAAATAAAAAAGTCTCCGAACGTGTTCGGATACCTTAATGACACGATTGCCACTTGCTCGTCACCGTAAATATTAGACTACCGCTCTAACTCAAAACAAAGCAGGTTCATCAAGATCAGCTTTGCTCATGGTTTAAAATCTGAAATTTCTTCTAAAACTGAGGACGCAAACTTCATAATTGCACCCCCTTTCTTTAAAATATGTTCCATTTTGGAGAGATTGCTGTCTTATGCAAAAAGATCGTGCAATTTATAAATATATGTCTTGCAGATATAGTGGTATATATGCTGGTTTTCTAACTAAGTAAACATTTTTGCAGCAGATATTTGAGTAACGCTCATACAGAAGTAATATATGAAATGAAGCATTTAAACTAGGGATAGCCAACCTTTTCGGGAAGAGTGGCACTATTGGATAAAAAAGTAATTATGCATGCCACAAATTATTTTCCTACAAAAGAATATCTAAATTTGAAAAAAAAAATATTACTTATAAGCTTATTATAGGATTTTTAGCAAACAGAAAATTTTTTAATGCATACCCATGTAGTCAAAATTTAAAAATGTTTAATAAATAAGAGGAAATTACAAACTTAAAACTTATTGTGATATTTTTTTACAATTTCAATCAATTTGGTTAGGTTAATATATAAAACAAAAAGGAGTATATAACTTGAATAATTTAATTCCAAATAATTATTAAACACTGAGTACCTTAGTTTGTCTTTTTAATTACTACATTTTTACCAAGCAATCTACTTTAGGATTATATTTTACGGATACTAACAAATTTCAGTTATTATAGGGGCACATTAGCTAGTTTAGAGTGATATTTATTTTATTGTATTCACGGCTGAAAAATTTTATTCACAAGCATACTTAGATTTGAGTTATGAGTTTTTTTGACTGAGATAACCCCATTTCAATAAAATTGTAAAAAATAGTTATTTATGATGGAGAAATTATTTTAAAGCATAAGAAAATTTTTCTAAACATGTGTGTAACACAAAACATGTGAGTAGCGTTTACTTATAAAAAGTAAACATTTAGGGGCTTTTCGGTTCAAGAATTCTAAAATAAATAATAGTGTGGAAACATTATAATTGAAAAATTAAACAAAAATCTTCCATTTTTGCATTCTGCTAAATATAATGTTTAGTTTAAAAACCAATAGGCCGTGTTTTGGGAACATTTTCGGCAAAAGAATTGACCTCCAAAAGGGGTATAAATTTTCAGTAAATTACTTATAGCAAGTTACAATTCTGAATGCTGTTCAATTAGCGGTACTAGAAGCAGAAAATGTTTATTTTATGTTTTGGAAATAAGGACAGAGAGATAAGGAGGTAGTTTGATTTTCTTTAAAAGTTTCAAATATTCTTTGTTTCCGAAAATAGACATTAACTGATATTTGCCTGGAAATTTATCACATCTTTTCTAAACAGAAGTAACTTTATCGTTCCAAAAATCGAAGCTAAGTTAAATAATTTTTTTTAGGATTATTGTAGAACGTTGATTATCCGAACGTTTATTATACGGAGCGTTAAATATCCGAACCAGTTTTTTTGTCAACAGCAAGTACTGTTTAAGAATATGTTTTCGAACAGTGGAATGCTTAACAGTTGTTTCACGTGAGGCCAACAGTGACAGGAAAACCCAAGGTGAGGGATATTTGGGGGATTTCAGATAAGTAACATGGTAAAAATTTGCGTGTAATTTTAGGTCAGTTTGTTTCCAATTGAAAAGGTGTATACGTGCTCTTTTGTTGAGTTGTGATCTGTTATGTCTTCGAATTCAAAACGGAAGCGCAATGTCGTGAATAAAGAGACAAAACTTGAAATATTGAACCGCTACGCGAAAGAAAAAAGCGGAGCAATGCTGTTAATTTCAAGACTGTTAATTTCAAATGCTAAATGGTGACGTGATTGTGACTTTCGTGCAAGAAGAATTTGACCCTTTCGACGATGAAAAGGATGAAGACGAGGACACAACACAACACACAACAACAACGAAAGTAGCTGGGGTCTATCAAATGGCGAGGCGTTTTCTGCTTTATCGAAAGCTTTGGAATGATACAGACAAGAGAGTGTTTTCCTACTCAACTACTATTGCTCAAGAGAATCAGAGACATAGTAGTGAATAACGAAAGTGTACAATGGTACAGCGAACAATTATTGATTATTTTCAACAATAAACATAGAATTACAACATGTTGCACCTATTTTGCTTTTTCTTCAAGCACGTTTCCGAGATAGGATGATTTTTAATATTCGTATAGTGTCCGGTCGCATTCGGTTTTCGATTATCTGAACAATCACGAATCCGAACAGTGTGCGGTCACAATTGATTCGAAAACGACGGCTCTAATGTATTACTGATACGACATCATTATTACAACTGTATTTTTCTTATCTTGATAACTTACGTTGAATTAATGATAGCAAATTACTGATAGTTATCTTTTTTTCCCCATCAAAACATTTTTTCGTGATATTTTTTTTTCTTTTATAGTTTAGAGCAAGGGTATTCTATCTTTTTCCACCAGGACGCATACATAAAACACTCTTACACGTGGGCCGCAACATGACGATTAATGGGCAGGGGAGGGGTGAGATGCTGTAAGACCAAAGTAACGTTAGACATTGTACACATGGAAATTGTTTAAAATATTAAAACTCCTTCTTTTGCTTTTATTTGAATATTATATTTCATATGTACCAAGCACACAAATAAAAACACTTCTTTATTGCAATTTTGTGCTCAGTTATGGGTAGTTATCATTTAATTTCATCCATGACGAAATACCTTGTTTGCTATCTACAATCACACAAAAAAGCTGCATTTCCTTTATCCATGACAAACTCCTTGTTTACTATCTACAATCACAGAGACAAAGCTGCCATTTCCTTTATCCATGACAAAACTTGTTTTTATCTACAATCACACAAAAAAGCTGCATTTCTTTTATCCATGACCAAACCTTGTTCTATCTACAATCACAAAAAAGCTGCATTTCCTTCATCCATGACCAAACACTTGTTTACTATCTACAATCACAAAAAAGCTGCCATTTCTTTCATCCATGACCAAATCCTTGTTTACTATCTACAATCACACAAACAAAGCGCCATTTCTTTATCCATGACCAAACTCCTTGTTACTATCTACAATCACACAAACAAAGCTGCATTTCCTTTTATCATGACCAAACTCCTTATTTACTATCTACAGTCACACAAACAAAGCTCCCATTTACTTTGATATTTTTGTGTGTGTGTGGACACAAAGCCTCGCATATTTTTTATTTCAAATATTATTTGTCAAGTACAGAATGTCAACAGAGAATTTTACAGAATTCCGGATTTAAATCAGTACTACTCATTTGTTACTTGTTCAGAATAGCGCGTGAATTTTTTTTCGAATGCTTTCACATTTTTTGATGTTTCTAAAACCATTATTTCTTTCAGATAAAGATCATTTTAGATTGTATTTATTGATAAAAATGAATAAGAAGGATTTCTTATAAGGCCAAATATAGTAAAACTAAAAGCTTTGTACAAAATGCAAAAATATATTAATCATCTGAAACTCCACCAACATTTGATGAAACGAATTGAATTGCAATACTGAGATCTTACATCAATGTTAATCATCTCTTCGACATCTTTCCAATTCAAAACAAATTACATTTTAGGTATCCGACTCCGTTAAAAACGTCATTTTCAGTCAAAATTCACATTTTTTTTTTTTATTTAAATTAAAACAATTACTTTCTAAGTCTGTCTTTGTTTTGTCTGTGTGATAATTAGAAAAAAAGTAACTGGTGTTTTAAATATTTTTACAGCTTTTAATCGAAACCGGAAGTGGTGAAATCGAAATCAGAATTTGTCTGTTTAACATGCTTTTTACCTATAGTTTTTCAGTTTGAACCCATTATAATTTTAAAACTATTTCTGACAAATTTTTTAAACTATTTATTTGATGGGCAACAATTTGATCTTCTGATTCAACTTTTGCGATTGGCAACATCTGTTTCTTCTGACCTCCACATGTTTTTGTTTTCATTTGCGTCTTACGAATTTTGAACCTATATTTCTTCTAAAAACTTAACTTTTTTCGATTTAATTGTACAATTTTGATCACTAGTTTTTTCTGGACATTCTGTTTTTTTATATTATCAACTTATAACTGTTCACAAAAGAATTAAATTACATAACTTCTTGAAAATGGAACTTTGTGGTAACAGATTGAAATTAGCAAAAATGCAAACTTGTATTGAACAAAAACTGGATTGACTGAAGGATTTTTCGCAGTTTAAAGAATGTTTTAACAGAACATTAAGAGTTATGAAATATTTTATTTAAAAACTCTGGAAATGCGTTTTTCTCAATTTTTGTTGCTTCAATTGTTTTGAGAAGAATCTGTACCTGCATGAAGATTATTTGTTTGGACTGAATTCTAATGTTACTTTAAAATTATCCAAATGTACATTTATTGTCTATTTTTCAGCTACTGAAAAGCTTAAAAACCAAAGTTCCATTAATTTGCAACTTATTTGTGGAATGTGAGTTATTGGAAGATGAAATTTGTCTGAAAATCTATGTGCTAAATAAATAGCCATGCATGGCAAAAAGAGCATATAGACTTTGTGAAAGAAATGTCTTGTGCTACTACATCAATGGCTAAAGACCTCATGAACGACGTTGCTTTGGAAGTAAAAAACATTACAAAATGTTCCAACACTTCTGTTGGAGTATGGAGAATATATGTGACGACAGAGACATCGCGACATTCCTCCCTAAATGTTTATATAATTTTTATAATCGCTATGGGAAACTTTAGATTAGGAAATGATGTCAAAGTTTTGTAGAATTCTAAATATCAGTCATACATGCGTGTTCCTGCATTCATCTGGTATTGACTTCAATTATCGAATCTGTGGTGCGTACAAAATCTCAGTATGTTTTTATACTACGGATCTAAAAAATATGTTACTTCTATGATGTGTGTGCCATTGTGATCCCAAGATACCTTTCAGTTAAAGAACTGTACGGTGTCAACAGTGTCATCAAAGGAGTGCATGAGATACTTCTAAGAAAGAGTGAGTAGTTGGCAAAGAAATCTTTAAAAAAGCCAGAAAAACCTCGGAGGGAAAGAAAAACTTAACTGTGTTATGATTAATTAAATTTAAAACTATTATGGCAGTAACATCAATCACCTCAAAGCTCTGCTAAGTGTTGCCAAGAGCGGCATTTAGACCCATCTAATGCTCCAGCTGAGAGATACCCATGCATCGTGCCCAACTGGAGCTCAGAGCTGGTGTGAGTATCAACGAAGAATAGATACCGGAAAAAATATATATAGATAAAGTGTAAGCCTTTCTATGAAACTTTAAATATTGTTAAACTGTGTACACGAAGTTGTGTGATGAGCAGTTATATAAAATTGCCCCCTACAGTTTGACACAAAAGCAAACAAATCATTTAACGCCTTTTTGTGGCAAATTGTTCCGAAAGAAACTTTTATTGAGCTGAAAGCATTTTCTTTAGTGTACCCCTATTGCCGTAATTATTTTTAACAAAGAATTTATTTATTTGTTAGGTAGTTTGAAGCTTTTATGCATAAATGTAAGTTATTATATACTGTGTGAGGAAATATTTCTTGACATCATTCGCGCAGTGAGTCGAAACAACATTCTTCGCCTTTTTAAAAATAAGCCAGAAAAAAATATAAGCCCAAAGAAGGAGAAAATTTAACAAAATACCAAGGAGTGGAGGTATTAAATATAAATCATTACAGTTTTAGTAATATACTTGTGATATTTTGTTTGAAATTACATTTATAAAGTTTAAATGCATTTTTCTCAAAACTGTTTTTTTTTTTGCAAATTTCTTGGTATTTCAAAAGTGATATCTAAAGAACCAATAGAGATACTTGTATGAAATCTTACACAAAAGTTATTAATAGTATTATCTAGAGGTTGACTACCAGCTAAGAAATTGAACACTTTTAGTGATTTTATAGTTGGATTTCCTTATAAAATTATTGGAAATTTGCACGAAATTAATAAGTTGTAGCTTCATTAGCTATAACTTTTGATTTAAAAAAAAATAATTTTAAACTTGCAGTACAACCTTAGAAATGTGTTTCAAAAATGTGCTGCAAGAAATATTTTTGTAAAATATATATTTTTAAAAAAAGGCCTTTGAAAAAATTTCAAAATTTAATTAAAATTCTTAAAATTTTAATTTTTTGTAAATTGTTATGTATGTATATTATTTATAACTGTATTTTTTATTAAGTGGCATAAAAAAAGGAAATTTAAAATGTAAACATTTTAGTGATTTTTAGAAAACAAAAAAAATAGTTCTCTGAACGTAGTCGGATACTTTAACACACAGCTACGTTACCTGAAGTATTACTGAAAATTCTAGTAAAAGCTGTTCTAGTGTAACTCTCGAACACTATTATTCCTTGGGTACTACTCTGTAAAGTTAAATTTACGTATATGCCGGGATTAAGTACAGTTAACCTTAACTGGCAGAAATTTTTAAAGTGTTAGATTCTGTATATTAGTGACATTTATCAACACGATCTTTGAGAGTTTTGAATGTGTAGCGGATGAAGTGAGGGAGAATCTAAATAGTGTAAGGGAGTATCACTAATTATATAGCAAATAGGCATAGTTGAATGATGTGTAGGACATATAAGTTTTGGATATGTATTCATTTGGACACCAGAAGATGAATGCTGCACTAAAGAAGTATATAAAAGTGTTTCTCAAACTGTGAGCGGTGTATAACCATGCAAGGGGGAGTCGAGCATACTGAAATGTCCAAAATAAAAGATTTAAAATGATTGTTTATTTATTGAAAGAATGCAAAACACACAAAATACATTCTGCATTACAAAAAAAAATAAAACAAGTCTTTTGACATTCACTTAATATACTTATAAACGTATCAGTAAAGTACAGCGTATTTGATAATTAAATTTGTAGCGACAGGTGTTGATGGATGAAGGAAATAGATGAGCTTGGTATGTTATTCTTCTTTCACGAGAACTTCGTTGGGAGTAGTGTGTTTAGTTCTATTTGTCAGAGAAATAATGTATATCTATATTTTTTAAGTTCCGATTAGTAGTCTTTTATCCTGCTGTATCTGGCAATGAAAGAATCCGAGATGGATTTAATGAATTGCTTCTGAACTGTACAATCAGTGAGTAGAAATGTAGCGGCATAAATGATAATGCATATTAATTTGATTTAGATACTCTTTACATATTGATTGATAAATGACAAGGGAAACAAAGTGTAACTCAGTTTTAATAATATAATTGATTTCGCTGCTCTATTTACTAAATTGTTCCTTCCTTGATGTTTACTTCGCTTACAATTAACTCACTGGAAAAGTTTCTTTATCCTTCAATATCTAGGGTTTTTTTTAAATTTACCCGCGCGAAAACGGGTATACCAGATTGTGTAATATAAGATCGGAGTGAGCTACGGAATATAAAGATGTTTAATATCTTCACCTTCTGATATAAATAAAATTTTATTTCATTTTTAATAATAATTTTTAATGATTAACAATATAAACTATAATTAACACCATACATTATCATATAGATAACATTTGCATTGGTATAATGTACTTAAAAATGTATCAGTAGTGCGCAATGAGTTTGATAATTAAATTATCCATATTAAATTAAAAAACAAGTTTAATAATTACTAGTGAATCCGAGAGCAGTCATTTACAAAATATAAAACTTTTCCTGGTTATTTTTATGGTTTATAATTAAATTCGTATTGCAGCTTTAGTGTCAATGTACATCATTATTGCATTTAATACATCGTTTTTGTATGGAAGAGGCGGAGTGCGATGAAAATTATTACTGATTATTGGGTGAGAAATATTGAAATACAAAGAAATGCATAAATCTGAGGTCAAGATTGAAAAGAGAAGCTATTATACCATTTTTAAAAAGAAGCTGACTTGGTAAATATATAAAATCAGAAAGGATTAACTGAAAAAAATCCCATGGAACTACCAAATGCTTACAAAACGACATAAAAACAATATACTCGGCAACAAAAAGAACGAAAATAATCTTCAATTTATGCCCGCTTAATGCATTATCGTCAACCGACATAAAACGTATGCTTCGAAAGGGGCTTAGAATTTACAAAAGAACAATAGCCAAAAATGAAACCCCATGACCACATAGTTGAAGAAAATTCGTAAGATGAAGCATGCTATTGAAAAAATTGCGCTTATTTATGTTTGTATTGCACAACAATTAGTCATCTTTCTAATTGGCTTGAAACAACCTATTTTCTTCGGATATTTTTCACTTGTGAGACATGAGGAATAGTATAAAATTAGGTATCCCCATAAAATGTCCACTGATCCACTGTTTTTTGAATCACGAACCATTATCGTTGGAAACAGAAAAAAAACTATCAATTCGCACCCTACAGCGAAACAAAAAGCAAATTTGATAGATTTGATTTCTTCACAGAAGAATTTTGGCACATTTTTGAATATATTATACCTAAATTTCTTAGTTAAATGGGTTGTGACTGGCCCAATTAAAAAGACCTGGTGGCCGCAGGTTGAGTATCGTTGATCTGCAGAATGGACTACCAGCTAAGAAATTTAACAATATTTAGTGATTTGATAGTTGGGGTTTTCAAAAATTATGGAAAATATGAATGAAATTCATAGTTTGTAGCTTTAATTAACTATAATTTTTGATTCAAAAGACGCAATTTGAAATTTATAAACCATTATCTTGAAATATCTTTAAAAGGTACTGCACACATTTTGTAAAATGTAAATCATTTTTAAAAATAGCCACCTAAAATAATTCAAAATTCAGTTAAAATTTATTTAAACATTAATTTTTTAAATTGCAGCGTACATATATTATTTCTAACTTAGCGTTTCTCAAACTGTGAAGCGCACCTTCACACCTTTCCCCTCCCTTAAAGGCGTGATAACCCTACAAAGAAGCGTAAGCATATCGAAATAAAATTTTAAAGAAAATTATTTACTGGATGAATTAATACAAAACATTTCCTGATATAAAAAAAAAACACATTTACATTGATATAGTTTATATATATCATCTGGCGATATTACGTGATGTACACACATTTTAAGCTATCTTTGAACCTATAACTAAATAAAAACACATTTCCTATTTTTATGCTGTAATCCCACAATGAGATATTTTTTCTCATTACGTTTTATTTTTTAACCTGAAATTCAACTCTTTCAGAGAAAAAACAAATCCAGACCCATAGAAAAGTATAGGAAACAAATTCACTACTGTAATGTGGGAAGTAGTAAAGAATGTATTTCTGTTGAGCTTTTTCCATGTGAATGAGTTTTATGATGTTTCAAAAGCCCAGAAAATTGAAGGATTATTTAGGAGATTTATTCTTACACGCATTCTGAAGCAATTAAAGAATAATGAAAAAGGTTTTATACAAATATTTTTTAAAACTAGCATCATATTTTTCATTGAATACACTTTCAGACCGCATGTGATCGCACATGGTGCTAATTAACCCAGGCTCACGAAATCGTTATTTCCGAAAAAGTTTAGTTGTTACCAATGACCTTGACAGTATCCTCCTATATGGCAGTCTTTTGAGAACTTAAATGTATTTGATACATATTTTCCTCTTTCATTGAGAGTGGCAAACGTTTCTTTACAATCCAAAAGATTTTGTTCAGTTTTATTGGATTTTTTCTCAAATTATCAAAGAAAAACTGAAAAGTTATTGAGAGTAGGTAAGTTTTCTCTAATTATTTATTTTTCTTAATTAAATTTTTCACTAGAATTGGGATCTTATGGTGTACAGTAACAATATTATAAAAAAGGATGGGATGAAAAGTCTACCCTGCGCAAAAATTAACGTTAGTATCAAGTGCGCGACTGCTCTCGGACTAAAACATTTTGAAGTCTTCTCCCTTTAAATATTAAAAATAACACATTTATTCTCCATCTGATTTTTACACTCTTTTTCATTATTTAACATCTGTTAATTTGTATGATAATTTGTAAGAAGTAAGTAAAATTTTGTCATACACTGAAAACGTTTTTTTTTTAAAAATGCTTTTTTGTTCTTCCTAAGATTTTAATTTTAATTCAAAGAACCTCAAGGCTTGTTAATGAACTCACCATGAAGCATATCCAAAGGTCCTTTAATTTTATTAAGTTTCATACTGTCTGCTACCAATATATGCTGGTGTCCAAAAGTTGTTAAGTACAAATCGTAAAATGCGAAAAACATGGAGTAAATATTTGTAAAATTATTCCAAATTTCTTGCGGATATTAATTGAGTGAAGAAGAAACATTGGGTTTATGCAAAACTTTTCAATCGACTACGTCCTGCATGAAACACCGGTGCATGTCAGAACGCGGATAAACCGATTCAAGCAGCATAGGCAGTTCAGACAAGTTTCTTGAAGCTGCTGTGTGAAGGAACGTTCTTAACCATCAAACAAGGTGAATGATGGCACAAAGACACCAATTGGACATGTTTACTAAAGGAAGAATCGTTGGAATGCTGGAATCTTTACGATCACAAACCGAAGGGTCTCGAATACTAAATGTGGACCAGTCTGTGATCTCAAGACTATGGCAGAGATCTCAAAGAACGGGATATGTTACCCGACAACCACTATCAGGTCGACCAACAGTCATAAACCGTCGCCAAGACCGATATCTTGTAATAAGTGCGCGACATCAGAGGGGCAATACTGCCAGAGCACAGGGTTCGGCGCTCACAGTCGCCACAGGAAAACGAATTTCGAGACAAACTGTTTACAGGAGACACAATCATGCTGTATGTAGAATCTGGCTTGTATGCCAGAAAACCAGCAGTTTGCATTCCCCTCACGTCTGCGAATAAACGCGCTCGTTTGAGCTGGAGTTTGAAACATCAACATTGGAGTGTGGGCCAATGTGATGTTCAGTGACGAGTCCCTGTTTAGTCTGAGTAGTGATTCTTGGTGGGTAACGATATGAAGAGAACGTGGGACACGTTTTGAACCAAGAAACATCACGGAAAGATGTTTTTTGCCATTAAGGGGAGTAATGGCATGGACAAGCATCATGATGGACGGCCACATAAACCTCCAATTCTTTGACAAGGGGTCTGTTACTGCTCAAAGATACAGAGACGAAGTTCTTGAGATTTATATTCACTTGTTTCGAGGTGCTGTCGGTCCTGACTTCACATTCATGGATGATAATGCGCCATGTCACTGAGCGGTGCTGATTGAGGACTTGTTTGAAACGGAAAACATCCAGCGCATGTCGTGACCTGCGAACTCCCTGATTTAAATCCTATCGAGCATGTGTGCTATATGCTCGGGAGTTGCATCTTTTGCACCCATCAAGCTTCGTTACGAACTGAAGAGTGCTCTCCGAGAAACTTGGAACCGTTTGAGCCTACAACTCATTCATATCATAGTAAAGTATCGCTGTGCAGCGTGCCTAGCTGTCAGTGGTGACCACAATTCTTATTAAACGCAGCATCAGTATTTTATTTAACGTTTTCTTTCATTTTTTTTGAAGTGTGAATCCTTGCTATGCTGAATTTTCTTTCAACTGCTGCATTGGATTATAAATTAATTATTTCATTTTTTTATTTGCTTCTTATCATTTTTTCTCGCATATCACGCTTCCGCCTTCTGATTTGCAGTTCCTTCTTTATTCACATAATTATCAATTAAACTTTTGGACACCAGTGTATTTTTGAACAAATAACACCCACAGGAGCTTTTTCCTCTCTATTTACTCTAGATGGTAAATCGAAATATTAAATTTTCTTGAGAATACTTGATTTAATTTTTGGAACTGTGCTCGTTTGTGCAATTGTTGATCTTTATTATCGTCGAATATTCGTTTAGGGCTTCAAAATTTATCCATTTCCATGTTTTTGTTAATCTACTGCCGAAAATACTTAATATCGTGAAATACAACTAAAGTGCAAAATATAAAATGTACATTCTAGCTAGATTCGGTATCTAAAGAAGTATCGTTTTGACCAAGACTAACTGAATTCTAAGAGGTACAGGATTTTTAAATAATTTGCGCAGACGTCCGATAATTTGCCCAGACTCACGCAGACGTTTGCAAGAATGCTAAATGTGATAGATATGATAGAGACCACATAGACCATAGACTATTTTTCTAATGACATTTCTACGTTTGGGAATGGATGATGGAGTAACTATATCTTTAATTAAATATTATTTTACAATCTGCTCCAATTTTTAAAAATTAGCGAAATTTAAAAATAACATAATAAGTATCCTATTATTTAAAGTATTGCTTAAATATATATTATTAAAAGTTACACATACGAAAATTTATACTTATCTTGTTACCTTGTACGATTTATAATTAAGTTCGCAATATAGTCGTAGCCCCAAGTTCATTGTTTTGCATTCAATTATATTATTGTATAAAGGAGGAACGTGAAAAATTATGATTAAA
>BMAO01036897.1:0-27405 GCA_019973975.1 Trichonephila clavata
TCTGTGATTGTTTATTACCGTCCTACTTACAAGTAAAATGAGGTCTATTGACGATGGGTTTCTTATCTGTGATCCCCAGTCAAGTGTTAAGAACGAGAACTCGTGTACATCTCTCTACTTCACATCAACATGAAGGCTTCGCTTCCCAACAGATTTGATGTGCACCAGTCCTTCTACATGGAGGAGCTTTAGGACTCGAAGCTCCGATTCGTGAGAAACAATGCCGAAGACAAGTTTTGACCATGGCCATTCGGCTACTACGGTCACCAAATCCGATAGAGTGGTTAGTGACATTGGCAACTTTACCTTAGGGTATATGTTGGAATCCTGGTAAAGGCATGAATGTTTGTAAGTATATAGTGCCTGTGAGACATGGGACATTCTAAATATTCGTCGAGTCACTAGTCCTCTCGAAACGTAAGTGGAAGAGGAAAAAAGTGGAAAGCACCTGCTTACGCCTCTAGGTATTCTATCTCAAAATAGGGTTGGAACCGAACCAAACAGTTTTATCACCTGCATGGTGCTCAAAGTTGCAAATAACGACAGACGTAAGAACTAGCCCCTTGCTACGATGAATTTCGTGGACCTCGATATGACATTGTCGATCAGGTGGCATCAGAAACAACAACAGGAGAGATAGCTCACAGAGAAGCCAGGAGGAAATATCTTCACAAATTTAGAATAGTGATTATGATATTACTTACTATCGTCATCTTTAATTGTTACAACGGCCCTGGTTATAGGTCCAAGTCCTTCGAAGTTAAGAACCCCTGATCCTGCAGTCGAATCTGTGAGATGAATTTCGAAAGTTCTATCAAGCTCTCGGATGGTGTTATCAAAGATTGGGATTCGAATGACTTTTTTGGTCTCCCCTTCTCGAAAGATGAGTTCTTGATCGAGTAGTGGAAAGTCCTTCTTGGCTGTCGCTGTTATAGGGGTCGTTTGAAGCTTCACTCTGATCTGCCCATCATTGCCACCCATTCGAATCACTGGGATTACAATTTTTTCGTCACTTTCTTTCACTTCATATCGTGATTTCTCCAGCTGCAACGAACCTGGTGTCACTGAAAAAACAAATCTTACAATTAAAACTTTCTTAAATCGTGAAGTATCATCTTTTGAGTATCATAAGCTTTCTGTACCATGACACATACAAGGGGGGGGGGGTTCCGGACTTACACCGCACCGTCCAATCATCCTTCATTTTTCTTCGATTTATTATAATCTTATGGTATTGTACGTAAAATTGTTCCAAACAAAAGCAACAATATTAATTAGTTAATTAACTATTAATAACTTTAATTAGTAACTTTAAAATAGTGTTTTTTTTCATACTTTTTGTATTCTCGCAAATGATACTTCGTTTCCGGGAACGATACGGGGCTAAAACAATCTGAGGTAACGAGTTTTGACTGAACTGGGATTTTGACCTAGGACATAAATTTTAGCTGAGAGTACGGATACAATTTTCGATCGTTTACCCAGAATTGCCTTGAAGAAGAAAAGGTCCCCCAGCAGTTGGGTAAGAGTGAAATAAGAGATGTCGGGCAGGAGAGAATTTTTGCAGCTTGTCGTAGGAAAGAGTCCGATTTTACCTGATCAGTTCCTGTCTGTCGAACGTCGCTTCGCTGACTTAAAGTATGTAGTTTTTAAAGGAGCGTCATTTCTCTCGTTGGCTACCAGTACGACTATTCTGATATCTTGATTTACGCTGATAACGTAAGTGCTGAAAAACACTTAAAACTGATAATGATTTAATTTGTTACCTAAATTGTTTTTTTTTCGGTTATAGAAAAGACCCCCCCCCCTTCAACTGTTTGATGGAAAATATTTTTAAAAATCAGTCAACTCTTCTTATTTTTCATTTTTCTTAACCAAACTTTTGTGTGAGATTCTTCCATTGATATTTAGTTATTTTTATGTAAGAAAAACATAAACAAGACATCACACAAATAAACCCAAAATCTCTTCAACACAAGAATTCATATTTTTAACGTACGCGATTGTTACTCTATTAGCAAATAAATGCTGAAGTATTTATTATTTGTTTCTTAGTTACAACATTAGAAAAAAATTGATCCAGGATTGATTAAAAAATAATTGAAAATTGATCCGTCTACAAAACACTGGGCGAGACTTTGATCACAATTTCTTAGACATCAGCTGAAGCCAAGAGAGCATTTGTTGCAGAAGGGTTATTCATCATAAAGCTAAGAACTAGGCTGAGTGCTTTGAGCATAGATTACTTGTGTGTTTTCTCACAAATCACACTTTTAAAAGAAATAATTAAAATATTTTATGTATATATTTTTTTGCTGAATGTATAAATGAGTATAAATTTTAAAATTTAGGATTTATTCTTATTTTATATATAGTTATTATCAACCTCAATTAAAAATAGCACACTTTCAAATTTTTAAAAAGTTTTATGTATTCTATAGAATGACAATAACTTGCTGACTCGGAAACTGAACAATAGATGACAGTACTGCAAATCACTACTGGTTGATTATGCTCTCCATGGAAAGGAGTCCATGCTCCCCAAAAGCTATTCTTAAGCCCGAGCGTGTGAAACTATTTTTGTGCACCCACGACTGTCTGATATATATATCTATCAATATCAACCGTGCCAATCGCCGCGGCCCACCACAATTTTTTGTGTGGCCGCTAAAAAGTCAAAATAGTATCTCGATCATTTTGAACGAATGAAAAAAGTCATGGGTGAAAATTCGTTTGACTCACAAATTTATTTATTGGTCGCCTCCAGAAACTTTTGGAACAATTCGATATAACAGATTTCAACAATTTTCGATTATTGAGCAGTAGCTTCATTTTTTGTAAGCCCATTCAATCCTCAAATCAATATTTCTGAAGTTGCGAATTTCATAGTGAAAATTGTTCAGAAAGAAGCATCTTCAATTGAGGAGGATATTTTAAATATTCAGAATGATTTTGCATTAAAATCGTGCGGACAATGAAAATATTTGGAACCTAGCTGAAGATAAAAAGTATCCTCTTTTGAAAAAAGTAGCTTACAAATTAAAATCCTCTTTTGGTTCCACATATTTATGTGAATCGTTGTTTTCAACAATAAACACAATAAAATCAGATCTCGTTTTAACGATAGCAATCTCGAAGATGCTGTAAGATTGGAATATTATCATACACACTTGACTTTGAAAAATTGGTGGATAAAATGCAATGCCAAAAGTCACATTAAATGTAACTATTTTGAATTTTTGTTACATTTTTAGAGTGTGGAATATTGTTTAGGATTGTAGTAAAATAAAAAATATTGAGAATCGTTACAGTTTTTTTTTTTTTTTGAACTACGCCTGCCAGCAATTTCCTATTTGTTAGATGTGCCCAGACGGGAAATAAGGCAAGGAACCACTGGTCTAATAAATGTATTCCCAATAAATCACGATGAGTAATGTAAAAACGGCTTCGGCTTACGTGTCAATCGGATCCAACCCTCAATAAGAAAATATGTGTGTGTGACGTCAACTGAAAAAGTTAAGCAACCTTCAAGCCCACTGAAGATTATACCAATTGTAGAAAGGGCGGGGAATGATGAATTACTTAGGGAAGTTCATCAACAGCAAAGAATTTCCCCCACAGGTTGCAAGCAACCAAGGACAGAACTGCAATCGCTTATGGACACGCAGTACTTTTGATAGAGCTTGTACAATTTCCTGCGTTACGGTTTTAAGTCATCTTTTGAAAACCACCCTTTAAACTTCTGTGATGGCTAGTTTTACCTCATGAAATAATGTTGATTTATAATTCTTAGCATGTGGAAGATTACTTACTATCATTGTCTAAGATGTTCACCAGAGTTGCTTTCTTATTCCCAAGTCCCGTGAAACTGTTGACTTCAGGTCCGGCACTCGGCTCAAAAAGTAGAACCTCGAATTTTCGGACCGGTTCTTTGTGGTGGTTGTCAAGGATCTCGACCTCGATGATTTTTCTCACCTCTCCTTCTTCAAACACAAGTTCTTTTGAAACGGGCATAAAATCGCTTCCCGGTCTGGCTGATTTGGGCACAGTTTTGCACCAGGTACGAATTTGGCCGTCGCTACCTCCCACTCTGAGCACATTAATCTTCAGAGTTCCGATATTCTCCAGGACATCTAAAACTGATTTTTCGAGTTCCAAGCGACCAGGTTTCACTGAAAGAGAAAAACCCCGCAGTAAAAAAATGAAATGGTTTGCATTTGATAGTAGCGTGAAATACCGCAATAATAAAAACAAATAAATAAAACGAGTATACAAAGTGTTGTCATGTTTGAGTAATAGCCAGAGAGATGATGCAGTTTTTTTAATTGCAGAAATATATTACGATATATTTACAGTTAATTTAAACTTAATTTTAAATAGTAAAATGAGGATAGAGGTGTATCAATCACATCTTTGAAAGAGGCTGCGAATATTTAGAGCTTAGAGTCTAAGTTGCAGTAGAGTCTTTTTATGAATACTAACAACATTTGTCTGCCCGATCCATTTTCTGTTTACATTCGGAATGTTCCCAGTGGGGGGGGGGGTCAGATTATAGTTAAGGAGTGGATCGAGGCAGTTTTTTTAATATAATGCTAGCGCCATCTGTTACGCAATATTGGAAACTAAAACAATTGAATAGCCTTACTACTTTTGTATCACTGTATTAATCGAACGATTTTTGCTCAAGTTCTTATTGCGTTTTATTACATTTTAGATAATTTTTACGTTTTTTTTTTGCTTTATTTTGTTAATTGTTTTATTATTTTCCTTATTATTTTAATTAGTCAGTTTGTTTTTAATTTTCTGTAATCAACATTTTCATACTTCTTGTTTTCTTAAATGGAGGCTGAAATGAATGTGCATAGCTGAGACTTAATCTGCTCATTTTGTGATCACTCACTCTTTCTGTTTGAAAAGGCATTTAAAAAATGTTCATGCTCACCAACAGTGTGATTTAAATGAAGAGATTTTGAAGGAATCCAATACTCTCTCTCTTTAAGTGGTATGTATTTTTTCATTTTAAAATTTAGTTTATAAATTTACACTGTATTAGACTGAATTTTATGCATTTAAGTGTAAATGTTTTCTACTGAAGTTTGTGTACTTTTATATTAATAAATGTAAGCATGAAGAATGAAGAAGCATGAAGAAGATGTAGAATTTGTTATATGGAAAGAAGAAACAGAAAACAAGACCATGTTAGTGAGCGAGGAAGTAAGACACTTAAAAATGGAGACATTGTGATGAATTATTACTGTTGTCGAAGTGGGACATACAAACCAAAAGGGAAATGTCTCAAGGCTCTGCCGAAGTTGGAATTTGTTGCCCAGCAATAATAAAAGATAGACAGAGTACTGAAAATGTAGTCGTGCAGTATTTTCGAAGCATCAAAATCAGGAAATTCAGTTAGAGCATTTAAGGATATCAGAGTCTGATAGATAGGACAGCTATTGCTGTATAGTATTTTATTTATATTAGTTCATTATTCTTAGTTTTATTAAATATTAGTTACTATTGTTAGTTTTGTTTATTTATTTTTTCAGAAGATTAAGAGAAAATGTTAGTGAAAAAAGATAGATTAAAAGATGAAGATTTTGTCCTCGTAATCATGACAGATTTCAGAAAGAAATGATTACAAAATATGGAAAGGACAAAATTTGTATTGATGGAACTCATGAACTAAACAAATATGATTTTAACTTATACTCAGTTCTGGTAGTTGATGAACATAAAAATGGAATACCTGTGGCATTTTGCTTTATAACAAAAGTTCTGATGTATTCAAAATTTATTTTAGTGTTATTAAAAATACTGTGGTAAAATCTAAACTACAACATAAATAACTGATAATGCACCAGCATTTTATAATGATTAGATTTATGTGATGGGCACAGTTAAAATGTCTTATTGTGTGCTTAGCACTTTACAAGAAGCTCTCTGAAACCAAAATTTAAGCAAAATTAAAAATCATGAGAAGAGAAAAAAATGTTAATAAAGCATTAAAAGCAGTGAAAATGAACTATGTTTTAAAACATTTCTAACCTAATAAAGATATTT
Organism: Trichonephila clavata; assembly: GCA_019973975.1. Lineage (NCBI taxonomy): Eukaryota > Metazoa > Arthropoda > Arachnida > Araneae > Nephilidae > Trichonephila > Trichonephila clavata. Next base: position 6,058 of record BMAO01036897.1, read on the forward strand.
ATAGAAGGTTTATTAAATGACAGACCTTCTGATTTTGGAGAATTTCCAGCAGAAAAATGGACCTATTGCTACAAAAAGGGTCTGGGCATAGATACAAACACTTGTATTTGGAGTTCTTCATAAAAAAATATATAATAACCATTATTTTTATGGAAAACATGTCAAGAGATTATGTGTTGGAATCGATGGCCTTTTAAAACGTGTATAAGAGACTTAATATTTCAACGTTTGATGAAAATTACCAAAAAAAAAAAAAAACATTTCCTCTGATAAACTATCAAAAATTGTCAATAGCCACAGATTAGGCCTAGAGATTCAAAGCAAAAGAATTGAAAAATTAGCAGGTAACGAATGTGAAATTGAATCCCATCATTCCAACTACCTAATATGCTAGAAAGAAGAAGAATGTCATAGATTTTGTAACGTAAAATGTACTGCCTACAAAACTTACACCATTCTTATACATGCGCTTAATAAGAGAAAATATTGTAAGCACAATCATAAAATTGCCCAAATGTTTTGAATCATGATACACAAAATGAAGAAATACAAGAAATTTATTTAAATCAAAGTGATATTTAAAAGAAACATTGGATGTTCTACCGTGTAGCTCTGTTAATAATGATGGCATGAATTCAAAAAAGAAAAATTGAAAGCATTCTTGCTTTATTGATGAATGCGAGCTTACACTAGAAGAAGAAATTAAAATTCACGGGAACCTAGGTAGTATATGAAATGTTTTCTATAATAAAAGGGAACACGGTAATAAAAGAGATAAAATGATGGAATCCTCGACTCTAAATATAAAAAAAAAGAAGATTGATTTCGTATTCTCTATACGAAGAACAAGATTCACTACTGGTACACTCAAAAATTCAGCTACTAAAGAAGTAAACAATATTAAAGAAGAATTACTGTTAAATTCACAAGAAATTCCATCCATCCATACAGATTTGGATACTAATTGTAATCAAAATAAATTATTCCTAACTAGAGGCTCTCAGTTCAATTAATAAATAAGATTCATTTATTTTCATTCCCATTCAACTCCTGGCATCAATATGCCGTTGAAACATGATATCCTAGTGATCAGATTGGATCTCAATGGATTGTAATGGGTGAAAAAAATAGCTTTCCATGCTATAGAATATAACATGTACCTATAGATGTCCTATTATTATTGTTGTAAATTAAATGTCAAATGAATAGAGGATCTGAGAGATATACTTTGTTTAGCATCAGAGTTATGTAATGTTCTTTGTGCATGTCTTCTTTGTCTGTCGTCCAATAAACCAAAATGCCTAAAAGAATGGACTAAATTATTGAAATGATATAAAAATATATTAGATATAAGTGTCTATCTGTACCATGGAATTAAGGATAAAAATATAGCAGTTTTATTAGATTGAGAAAGTTATTCTTGAAACATACTTTTAAAAAACAACTTGATAAGTTGACATATTATTTAATTATTTTGAAAAAAGAATACAATTTAAATCTTGGTGAATTAGTTTACATGTTGTATGTAAATTAAGGCTATATTTCTAAGATTTTATGCTTTAATTTTTCTTCACGCAAAACAAAAGTGTAGATATTTTAATGAAATTTGCATAATTCAATATATTTGGGTTTTTCAGTCATATTTATTTTATATACAATAAACTATTTTTCATTAACTAAATTAATTGCAGATTAAACTGAGGTTTGAAAAATAATCATGAGATATATTCACAAAAATAAATAATATTTTGGACAACAGATGGCACTAGCATTGCATTAAAAAAATTATCTTGGTGCGTTAGGGCTGTCTCGATCCACTCCTTATACTTAGGAAGGACTTACTGGAAAATATGACGTGCTCAGTTACAGTTAAAATTGGTGAAAAGTGTAGAAAACACAAAATACTGCGTAATCACCATAGAATCCCCACAGAAAAATTCTGAATGATAAAACGAGTTCACATCACACAAAACATTTAATTCAGATAAATCGAATTCATTTATATAAAAGCTTCTTTCGAAAGTACTGGCAACTTCGTTACTACTGAGAATGCGGAGAGCTCCGCGCATTCGCAGAATTCGACCCTTAACAGCGCAAAGCGGAACGTCATGCAAGTAATGTTCAAAACCACAGACATAGGGGGAAATGTTTAAAACAGTTCTATAAATCAAGTGTTATGAATATAAAAACAAGGTAAATTCACATTAGGACTCAGATGTAGTAGTTATTCAACAGTTAAACTGGGATTAAAATAATTATTAGGGGTACAGGCAAAAATTTATACAAGGGGTGATCAAATTAAAAGGTACGAAACGACACGGTGGGTACAAATATAGACTTTATTGAAAATATACACCATAGGCCTGAGCACAACGATCCCACTGATGAAAAAGCCGCAGGATTCCTTGTTCCCAGAATTCCTGTGGCTGTGACGAGACCCAGACCTTCACAGTGTCCTTGAGTACGTCGTCCGAGTTGAAGCGCTTTCCTTTCAGGTGTTTCTTCAGTGGACCAAACACATGGAAATCGCAGGTGACATGTCCGACTGTAGGACGGATGATCCAACGTCTCCCATTGGAACTTGTCCAGTTCCATTTGTGTAACTCTGGAGACGTGTGGACGCGCGTTATCATGGAGCAGAACCACACCCTCCGTGAGCAGCCCCGGTCTTTTGTTCTTGATGGACCTGCGTAGGCGTCGGAGTGTCTCACAGTACACATCGGAGTTAATGCTTTTTCCGTGCTCCAGGAATTCCACAAGTAGCTGACCTTGAACGCGAAAAGACAGTGAGCAACACCTTGCTGCTGACTTCACGGCTCTGAACTTTTTAGGGGGAGGTGACGACGCATGCTCCACTGCATGCTGTCCCGCTTTGTCTCTGGCTCGTAGTGATGGCACCAGGTCTCATCACTGTGATGATCCGCTTCATGAAAGCGGGTCTTCCTGATACCGAAACAGATGTTGCAGTACTAGTCCCATACGCAGTTTCTTTTGCTGGTTGGTGAGCTGCTTCGGAACCAATGCGGCACACACCTTCCGGAATCGCAACCTGTCGTGAACAATTGTCCACTCGGTTCCATAGCTGACATCCACCTTCAGCGCCAACATTCGCAATGTGACACGCCGATCACTTCTCACTAGGTCGTCCACCTTGTCGATGAGATCGCTCGTGATGACAGTGTTTGCCTGGCCTGGTCTCTGGTCATCACCCACACTCTCACGGCCTGCATGAAAACGGGCACTCCATTTTCTGACAGACGTGTCAGAGACACATTTCTCCCATAACGGTCACCATCCGCTGATGAATAGCTGCCGGTTTCTAACCTTCCGCTGTCAGAAATCGGATAACACTTCGCTGCTCCTCAATCGTCGAATTTTGCAACGCGAACGCCATCCTGTCCTCATACGGATTGCAGCATCATTTGGACGCCGCTTTTTATAAGAGCCTTTGCTCTCTCCTGCGCATGCGGGCGCCCGCGCATTATCCGATCCCAGTCAGAGTCTCCAATGGCATCCCGAGATGTCTCGCTACATTCTCCCTTGGCGGAATATGCAAATATTTAACTGTTTCATTTTTATGTAGTTTCGTACCTTTTCATTTGATCACCCCTTGTATCTGAAATATAAAGGAGAATTGGTTCTGCCAATAAACACTCTTATGATTTGAGGAGGTATTTAGTATAAAATGTAATTAATATGAAAACTAAGATATAATTAATAAATGTCTAATTAGACTTACACTCACACACTCATCAGAAACGTGGACAATAACAATATATGATGAAAATACGGATTCTTAGAGTCATTTTTTGAGTAGTACAAGTGGATGACATTTGGCAAGGACACTCAGATTTAGAACTCTACCTTCCTTTCAGGGAACCAGACGTTGTAAAATATATAAAAATCCTAGGAATTAAATAGGCTGACAACGATAATAGAGTGAGTGTGTGAGTGAATATTAACATCACCCTATTCAGCCACTCGAGGACTTTTGGCGACGGAACTCGTAGCTTTGAACTATAATCTCGTTATTAGAATGAATAAAGAACGTTCAACACAGAAAATTCTTTTGGCCACTGAAACAAGAATTGGAAGTCAACCAAACCTCAGTTGGTTGACGACCTTGAAAGCGATTTCGCTATCCTAAAAGTCACTCATAGGAAGAAGATATACAAAAAAGCGTGGAAAGTTCTTGAGGAAACCCACGCAAGGGTTATAGCGCCTATGCAGAAGAAAAAGGCAAATAATGTCAAAAACTTGCTTTAAAAATCAACTTTTAACACAATGAAAATTTAAAAAATAACAAAATTATTTTACAGTGAAAAATCATTTTACAGTGAGCAAAGAAGAAGAGTGAGTAAACTGAAAAATAAATGTGAAATCTATACGCAGAGATATACTACACACTGCTGGCCGCACAAAATGCAACACTAAGAAAACCAGAGATATCACAGCGAAATGTTTTTGGTAGATAACATGTTGTACAAAGATCAAACGATTAAAATTACAGCCTCTTGTGACGGGTGGATAGTGAAAAAATCTGTTGTTAGCGTAGCCGTCATTGTTGGCCACACGCCCATGCATATAATCGAAGAGGTTTTGGATGTATCCTTGGGTTTCCACATATTGCTAAAATTGATCTGGTGTAGCAGTAGGTGGTGTATCTCGGGCCAGTCGTTGCGCGAGCATGGATCACAGGTTTTCGATTGGAGATAGATCGGGAGAACTAGCAGGCCAAGGAAGTAATTCAATCTGATGGGTGAAGAAGAACTATGGAAAATTGAGTGCCACATGTGATCCCTCCTTATCCTGTTGAAATATGGCTGATAGCAAGTGTTAAATGTAGGGGAGGACCACGGGCTCCAAAATCTTAAAGATGTAGCGGTGGCTGTTCAATATACCAGCAATGCGTACTAGAGGGGGGTCAAAAAGAAATCCAATACCACCCCAATCTCTTATAAGGAGTGCTGGACCAATGTGGCGATGCATAACGCCAAATTTCAGTAGTCTCTCACCACTGTGTCTCCAAACTTAAATTTGACTATCGTTATGTTACAGGCAAAATCGGGATTCGTTAGTAAACACAATGGCATTCCTTTCCATGTCCATTTTTCATTGCTCCATTGGTGGCGTAAACGCCTGTGGTTTCCAGTTAATGGTAAACGAAACAATGGAAACCTTGCAGATATTCCACTCTCCAGCAAACGGTGTCGAATGATACGAGCGGACACCTAACGATGCGTAATAGACTGAATCTGTTGTGACATGGTTCGTGATGTGGCTGCGAGATTCATCACGGCCATTCGTACAATCCACCTGTGATCACGGGCAGTAGTGCAACGACGTGGGCGCGATCGGCTCCGCCAGCCCTTCGTTTCTTCCTGCTTACATCCATGACAGATCTGCAGCACAATTTCTGAATTTCGTGCAGCACGCACGCGTTGACAGATTTCTCTAAAATATAACCCCCATTCCCTATAGACAACTATTCTTCCTCGGTCGAACTCAGAAATTGGTCAAAATATGCTCCATGACATAGAGGTTAGGGTCACACGAGGCATAGGTAAAAAACCTACGCAAAAAACCCTACGAAAAAACAATTGCCATACTTCAAATCACCAATCTATTCAACCCCCCCCCCTTCATATAGCGTTTGCGGGTGCTTCAACGGTCACCCATGATGTGCATCTGAGCTATAATGCTAATGATTTGCATATTTCATCGCCTCCAATGGATGATGCGAATTTCACACCGTTTGTTTGCTGCTTTCAGGGTGTTGTGTTTTGCGTGGCCAGCCGTGTAGAAAACTTTAAACTGCTGATCTTGTGACTTAGATTCGTCAATCAATCCACATTGCTTCAGAGTAGCTAGTTAAAGATTGCATGAAAGGCACCTATCAGATTTAAAAATCTGTTGGTAACACTGTAGATTGCATTGTGATAAATTCTTTAATAAAAAACTAAGGTGTTAAGTTGCAGAAGCTAAAATAGTTATTATCTTAAGGCAGTATCTGATTTTGTACCCATTTATTAGATCTGACATCAAGCTGTGTCAAATATAACTACAAATGAATGAATTTTAATCTAATACTTTTAATAACAGCACGATACCAATGTTTAATGAAAGTACAAACAATAATATGTGGGATACACTCAGTTGTATAAAACAAATCATGGTATTGGAAACTAAATTTTTATGCTGTATATATTATTTATTTATGAGCAAAAAAGTTTGATCATATTATTTACAAAAATCAAATTTATACTTAGTTCCTTTCCTGTATCTTCTATTTCTTAGGAAATCGGTAACCTTCTGAGTAATTCCTTTAGCTATTTATTCTTTTTACATTTCCTAACTGCAAAAAACTATTTTCACCTCACCAAATGAAATCAATGGGGAAAAAACTTCTTACTGTCGTTATCCATGATGGTAACTACAGTCGTCACCTTGGATTCGAATCTTCTGAAATTCAGAACCCCGGGCGCTGGTGTTGGGTCCAACAGCTGTACCTCGAATGTCTCCGTGGGCTCTTTCGTTTCATCATCCAGAATGTTGATGAGGATGTCCTTTCTCTCTTCTCCTTCCTCAAAGATTAGTTCTCCAGCGGTAGGTATGAAATCTTGGTCAGCCAGGGCGGTGTTACTCACTGTTTCGTATTTCAAGTGAATCTCACCATCAGTTCCCCCCTTTCTCACCACACCCACCCGTATAGTTCTGGCATCTTCCGGGACGACATATGAAGGTTGCTCCAGTTCGAAAGTTCCGGGTTTCACTAAAAAAAGAAAAAGCAAGGTATTAGAATTACTTTTGTTAACATTATTCCCTGAAATTTAACAAAAAGAGAACGCTCCTTCCGCAACACTTAATATTTATGGTTAAGACAAGGGCATTTAATTTTCGTATTTTATTTGAATTTTATATAAGGAGTACAAATAAGTTTCCACCGTTTGACAAAAAATGGCCTCACCAGTAAGTTATGGCGGAAATTTTCAGATGTAATTTATCATATCGTAAATTTAAACATCTGGCAACACAATGGTCTTGAAGTATTAACACTTTTTTTTTGTATCAACATCGCATAACATTTTTCATGCAAAAATATCCAGTTTTGAGTTGAATTAGTATCTTTTGTGGGAACTTTTGATTTACTCTTTAAATTGAAGAAATCTACATCTCTGGTGCCGCATCCATTGACCATTGAAAAGCATTGGTTGAAATGCTTTGAGTGAGCCAAGAAGTTGTGAATGGTTTCAAAAGTCTAACAACGTTGAGTTTGACTTCTGACAAATAATGTAGCGGAAGATTATTATAGAAAGATTTGTGCCAAATGCATCAAGAATTTGTACTTAAAAAAGAAGTGACATTAATAAATTTCACATCTTTTAAAATCATTGGGAATGATTCTAATGTAAAGAAATTAGGTTTCGTAGGAACTGAAGCGGAGAAACTTTGAATACTCATTTTACTCTTGTGAAGTACTGCTTTCCAGGCAGAAACAACACATTTTTTAATCTTATAATCACTGATGTGATGACTAATAAACCCACTATGATTACTCAAAGAAGAAGAAACTATGAGAATCAAGGGCCATGCTTCAACAGCTGATTATTCAAGGAAAAAAAGTTTATTTGTGTATTTGGTGGGATCAGTCTACTGACGTGCATTGTGATGGTTCAGACCGAACGAAACAATTACCAAGGCTCTGTACTGAACGTAATTGATGAGACTGAGCCGAGAACAATTACTTCAAACACGGGAAAATTATTCCCCTGCATGATAAGGCTCGTCCGCAAGTTGGTCAAAACCTACTCAGAAATATTTCATTGGGAAGTTCTACCCCACCTGCAGAATTCAGAAGATATCACCCCCTTTCCAATTATCCCGATCCATGGATCACATAGTGTATCTCAACAGCATATCATATGAAGATACCGAAAATTGGGTTGATTCGTAAATAGGCTCAAAAGATGAAGCGTTCGTTCTACGCAAGTATCCGTATGCTACCAGAAAAATGATCTTTCCGATTAAAAAGTTGCTGGCGAAGTTATTAAATGTGGAAGTAAAATTTTGATTATTTTTTCCAAAAACCATACTATGGAGAAAGGACAGAACCCTTATCTTCTCGAAGAAAAACCCTGCGATATGACGACCAGGCCACGACATCACATCGCTTAGGGTGAAAAGTCTTATAAAATAGAATGAGAACTTTGAGAATTTTAAAAGCAACGTAACTTTTGAAATGTGTACATCGAGATATTCTTAAGTAAACTGAAAATGTTATGAAGGAATATATAAATTTGAATATTGATAGATTTCAGGAGTTTCAAAATTCTAAAAAGAATAAGATTTCGTCATTTTATTTTTTAAATGACTGAGTCTAAGAGCAAAGCATGAACTGCTTTTATACAGAATGTCGATTCCTTAAAACGATAAAAAAAAAATCCGTAACAGGAAAAATAAAATCGATTTAAGTCTCTAATTTTTTTTTTTTTATTTAAAAAAGGTAGTTTTAAATGTGTAAAAAAAAAAGAAAGATTATCAGTTTTATTATATTTTACAAACATAATATGCAGATATTTGATTTAAAAAAAACTGGTTAATTATTATTTGTTTTTTATTTTACAAATTTGTGTAAAATATTTTTATAAATAGTTACATAAATTAAAAAATGTATTACAAAATTATGTTACGTACAATAAAGCAATGGAAAAAATATTTTGAAATTAAAATAACTTTCGAAACTTTAGAAAATGCTTTAAATATTATTAGGTACCAAAAATAGGCTGGCAATAATGAAGAATATATCATATGAATATTACTTTTATTTTTTTCTTTGGAGGTTATGCTTATTTTATTATTATGCTGAATAAGTCAAAAAAAATTTGAAACTTAAATGGGCAATTATTTGCGTTTTTATTATGCAATTAGGTGCTAAAAAATGTTATACATTAAGGCATTATTTTAAAGTAAACTATAAGTTTTATGAACGAGAATAAATTTTGATATTGATAAATATTTCAAAAGAATCCCATAAATGTATATAATACATCCTTTCATCTTAATCTGGCATCACTTATGATTTAATTTTGAAAATTAAATAAACATTAAAAAGGAAAAGTGACGAAAATTGAAGCAAAAATAAATTTTTCACTCGCCATATATGCTGATTTTCACTTGTTTAACTCACCACATTTGGTGTAACCCTTGAGTTGGAAGTGAAGTGGACAGTGAATCAGTTAAAAGTTTTTGACGCCAAGACTTGGCTAACCGTAAAGTTCCGTTTTTTACTAAAAATTTTATTTTTGGGGGCTTAATTTTTAAGTTAATGCTTTTGAACTTCACACATCCATTGCAAACAATTGTAATCTTTAAACAAAAAATAAGAAAGAATTACTTTATTAATAAATTCTCATAAAAAGGACCTTAGACGAAAAACACAAAAACTATTTTAAAGTCCCTAATTTTTAAGCAATTTTTTCAATCTTCGTATAAATTACGGATAATATTGTTTTACACATGGGAAAAAAGTTTCTTGCGATTATCTTCATAAATGATGAAAAAATAAAATGTTTAATTAAAATTTTGAGTATTTTTTGAAAATTCATAAAAAAAGTTTTCGGTATTTTATTTTTAAATGACTGATTCTAAAAGAGAAAAGAATGAACTTATTTAGTGTAAAACAACGTTTTAATAACATGAAAATAAATTCATACTCAGTGGCTTAGAAATTATTTTCATAAAAACGCATCAATTTTGGCTCATTTAAAAAAAATCGTAAAAAATAGAAAATATTATTATATTGTAAAAAAACTATACAGTGTCATGGCGGAATAAATTATCTTTCCCATTCTGCAATTACTTTTTGTCTGAGTTTGATACAAACAATTAGATTGTTATTTTAAAAACGTAGAAAAAGTCGGAGTTTTACTCCCCGTGGTTCTTCAATGGCGTAGCTGGTAATTAGCGGAATAAACAACAAGCAGGGATAAAACAATTATGCCTTTTAAGGTTTTCAAAGAATATCTTTTTAACTAATTGTAATATCGGAATATATATGGTTAAAACGGCTTCCTTGGATCATTCCCCGTCTTTTGGTGCTTTCGGCGAGTTTCTGGGTGGTGCGGTTCATGAGAAGATAGATGCACATAGGTATATAGATTCATAGATACATCCGTTTGCTTACCTTCGAATTTTAATATTGTTGTATCAAGTCAAGAGCATAAAACACGACTAAACATATTCGAAGTTCTGATAAGTTCTTGTAAAACTATCAGAGAGAAGTAAGTTTTCCGACTACATCCAGAAATTTTCCGAAAGAAATCGGTTAGGTCATAAAAGGAAACAGCTCCAACGTATTTAATTATTTTTATTTGTCATGCGATTTTATTCATGTAAAATATCTGGCAACAAATTTGTTTTTTTTTTATTATTATGTTTTTGTTTGTTATTCAAATAGAATCATGGAATAAAATTAGGTATGTTGAAACTTTATTCTTGTGGAGTGAGTGAGTGACTGAATATTAACGTCGCACTGTTTAGCAATACGAGGGCTTTTGGCGACGGTCCGCGTAATTTTGAACCATGGTCAAGTGACGCGGACGATACCTGAGCTGGCACCTCCCTCTCCTAACTACCACACCAACGGGAGGACGTTTGAGCTCTTGACAGATTTTACGTGCATCGCGCCCCTACACGGCGGTCTTCAGTGGTACTGGGATCAAACTCATGACATGCTACCCACGATCCAATGCCTTGACCACTCGTCTACCGCGGCCACTTATTCTTGTGGAATTCTCAATGTTAAAATTCTTATTCGGTCGATATTTTGTTCTTAATTAGTTATTGTAAACTATTCACATTCCTGTTCTTAAATTCATTAGAGTATTTTTTTATTTCAATTGCTAGAATTAGAAAATCTACTAATTCTAAATGAATTAAAATCTATATCCGTACAAATGTTATTTACCAGTCATTTATAATTTAGATTATTTTCCTACTCAAATGTTGTAACTTAGTGCATAAGGAATTGTCAAGTCAAGTGTTCGAGTCCTGGTGCCACTGAAGACTCGTCACGTAGAGTAGTTAATGCATGTGAAATCTTTCGAGGCTCAAAGTCCTCATGCTAACATGGTTAGGAAGTTTGGAAAGTGAGGAGGAAGCTCAAGGGTCATGATTGTGTTTTAACCGTAGTTCAGAATTAGGAGGTTCGTCGCCAATATTCCTCGAGTAACATTCAAGTTCAACATGAATAGACATTGAAATAAGCTATCAAAGTAAGTGTCAAAAAGAAAAGAAAAAAACAGTAACCATGAAAAAAATTAGATTCTGTAAGGTAATAATGTATAACTATTAAATGGGCCAAAAATATATGTTATATTCAAAAAATTACTTAATTTATAATACAAATATGCTACACTATAATGCGCATAAACTGAAAAACTATAAATGTGGAATCCGTGGTCGTGGAGTCGTCATCAGATTGAATCTCTCAAAGATAGAAAAGCAGGCAGTCTTCGCGCGCAGGCGCAGCTGATCCAAACCGAAACCAAAACTTTCGGAGAGAGAGAGATGAGTGAGCGAGAGGCCTCGACGAGGAGGTCGCAGAGCCAACGCTGCTGAAAGGAAAAGCAACCGGGAACCGACTGGCCGAGAAGGGACCAGCTTTAATCTATACTAGAAGTGGTGTGACGCGAAAGTCGCCCATGCTTCACCTGAATATACGTGTGTTACTATTGTGAACTGAGAACCATTGTGTATGATAAGAGAGAAAGAGACTGAGGTTTGCGAGCAGGCGTTCCCATCGTCGATACATCATGAAACTCTATCTGTTAGAAATTAGCTACTTTTCTTTAATTAATAATAGTTAAGTTTTAAATAAATCATAAGAAAGACAAAAGCTTTAGCCCCTTGTTGTCTCCCACAAATTATGGGGGCTCGCCCACGATAGGCATTGAAAAAGTTTAGAACGAGTGAACAAAAGAAGCGTCCGTGGAGGAGACGCGCCGCCATTTTTTAGAAGCTTCGCTCAACCTGTGCAGAGGTTGAATTTCATTCGAAACGAGGGTGAATATTCCGCCTGTGAAGTAGTGAAATTAACACTTTCGAAAAGGTATCAATTTAATTTTCCCCCCCGTCTAACGATATAACTTGCGAAGAGTTTGTGTTCATCTGTGTAGAGGTGAATCAGTGTTTTTCATCAATTATTGGATTATTGTATACATCGTTCGTGCGAACAACAAGGGAACTAGAGAAAAAAAAAAGGTAGGATCTTTCCATATTTTTTCTAAAATGTATAAAAACCCTCTTAAAGAGGATCTCATAAGAGTTGTAGAGGAACTAGATGGTACTGTGGAGAGTACGGACACCGTAGCTAAACTAAAGACTAAAATTGAGAAGAGTAGTACATTTGAAAGTGATGCAGATTTCGTTAAAAATTAAATTAAAAACTATGTAGTTGAGAGGGTATCGCGAAACGAAAGACAGGCAACTTTAGAAAATCAGAAAATTGAGCTCGCAAAACTACAGTTAGCACAGTTAGAAAAAGAAGTCGAACTTCAGACGACTAAAAATAAAGCATTAAGTTTAAATCCTGCAGCTAAAACCGAAGAGAAACAATTCGAAACAGACATAAAAAATATGATCAAAAGCATTAAAACTTTATCTCTTCCTGTTCCCACCAGATCTGAAAACTTTAATCTGTTCTTCCAATCATTAGAACGCGCATTTTTAACCAAAAAAATTAATGACGAATATAAATCTGAAATTTTAATAAATCTTCTGGGCGGAAGAGCTCATAATGTCTTATTGTATATTAAAAAGGAGGAATTAAATGACTATGAGAAACTCAAAACAATAGTACTCAGAGAATTCCAAGTAACCCCTCGCGAGTGTTTAAACTCATTTAAAGATGCTGTAAAATCATCAGGCGAGACATACATCCAATGTGCTGCAAGATTGACGGCAAACTTCCAATATTATTGTTCATTAAGAAAAGTTAATTCCTTTGAATCTCCTATGTGATCTTTTAATTTCTGATAAATTATTTGAAACTTTAAATAAGGAAACCGCAACTCATATTGGCATTCGAGAAGCGGAAGGTTGGTTTAGGCCTATTGATTTAGCTAAAGAGTGCGATATTTATATTTCATCTAGAAGCGGATCGCGTAAGGAAACTCCTATTGCTTGTGGATATACCGAAGACCCCTTTAAAAATAGATCACGAAACTATAAACCAAAGAGTAGAGACAGCTATCCCCAAAATCTTGAAAGACAAAATAAAAATTGCTACATATGCGGTGATTCATCTCATTACGCAAGAGATTGTCAGAAGCGTTTTAAGCCTAAAGAATCATACAGCCACGTCTATAATGGAAAAAACGCGAATAGTTTGAAAGTTAAGAGTAAAAAACCGCAAAAAAAGCGATGAGTTCACGCAACAGCTCCAATACGTAAACAGTTTTGTAGATAACCAGCCCGTAACAGCTTTGATTGATTCAGGTTGCCAGATCCCAGTTTTAAATTCCTCGCTAATTGGTTCGAACAAACCCTCCGAAGGGAGCATAACATTAACCACATGTTTTGGTGAAACGCGCATCGTAGAGGTTGCACCAATAAACATTTCTCTTAAACAGCACTCTCCCGGTTTAAGTGTTCGAACGGCAATATCACCGACCTTGACCGAAGAATTTATTATACATCCCAGTGAAATAAAGAAAATAAGCCACGCGAAGAGCGATGTTTTGAATGAAAGTGAATCCTCTTTAGGTGTTTATTCTATTTTTTGTGTTGCAAATGTGATTGAAAATTCTAGTTATGATTTGTCACATGTTAAAAACTTTAATATTAGATATGATTTGATTTCTCTGATTAAGAATTATAAACCTAATAAAATTAAGAGTACTAAGTTAAAAATGAGTATTGTATTGAAAGATGATATTCCTGTGTGTCAGATCGCCAGACGTTTATCTTATTCTGAGAAATTACAGGTAAACGATTAAATTCATGAGTGGTTACGACACGGTATTATAAAAGAAAGTTGTTCTGATTATTGTTCACCTATAGTATTGTGTAAGAAAAAGGATGATAATTTAAGAACCTGCATTGATTATCGCAAAATTAATTCTAAACTGACAAAGATCGGTATCCTTTACCCTTAATAGAAGAAGTTCTAGATCAGTTGCAGTCGGGAAATTTCTTCTCAACTATTGACTTAAAAAACGGATTCTTTCACGTTGAAATGGAAGAGAAAGCAGTAAAAAATTTACTTCATTCGTCACACATAATGGGCAATATGCATTTAATAAAGTTCCATTTGGTCTTTGTAATAGTCCGAGTGTTTTTCAAAGATTTATCAATCACGTTTTCAGAGACCTTCTTAAAGAGGGAGTTGTCATAATCTACATGAATGATATTATTATCCCTTCTTCGGATGAACTTGACGAGTTAAACCGTTTAACCAGGGTTTTAAAAACTGCATCTGAATATGGATTAGAATTAAATTTAAAAAAAAATGTAACTTCCTCAAGTCAAAGATTGAATTCTTAGGGCACATAATTGAAAAGGGTACAATTAAACCTTCTTTGGACAAACCAGAACTTCTTTTCCAGAACCTAAAACGTAAAACAGGTTCAAAGCTTCCTTGGACTGTCAGTGTCGCGAACGAAACGAATTTTGTAGTTCAATTTCAGTGGCGCTGTAAGCGCATTCCTTTTTGTTTTGTTTTTGCTTCTGTATTATGATTTGATCTGTGGTAGGAGTAGTACGAGTGGAGACCACTCGAACAGACATGTATCAGTTAGCAGATTTCCTTCATTAAATCTTTTTTATATCAAAAAGGACTCTGATTACTCATAAGAATAACAGAATTGAATTTTAGGTCGAGCTCATCCGGGCAATCGAAGAATAAGGTAAGTGATACCTTTTTCTTTCTTAGAATTTATCGAAATTGAATTGAACTTTGAATTCTCATTGTTTTTCATATGGCATCCCTGCCGGGATCCGAGCTTGAAATAATTTTAGAATTTTGAAATCAAAAAGTTTGAACTAGAATTTTAGAAGATTAAAGTAAACATTAGTTTGAATATAATTAAATATGTATGTTGCATTTTAATTTGAATAATTGAAAATCGAAAGGAAAATGAAATATTTTGAATGTTGAATTTTTATATTTGAAACTGATACATTGAACTGTGTAAACTTTTCGAACAATGTCAATCTAGAATTTAGAAATTATTGAAATTTTTTTGATATTATTAGAATTATTGAAAATATTAAGGTGATCTGAACTTGTTTCGTGATTATTTCAATACATAAATATGGCCGAAGCACAAACATTCGAGTTGTTAAAAAAGAAACGAAAATCATTCAGAACAGCAGTTACTAAAGTAGTTAATGAATTAGAAGCTGAGTTATCGAATTCTGATTTAAACGTTGATAAGTTAAGTGAACTGGTAGAAACTCTATCCATCAAATTTGAGCCTTTAACTTTAGTTGATCAACAACTGGAACCCCTTTTTAAGCCCGAACAATTCGATGGTGAATTTGAAATCACCGAAGAATATAGAGAAAAGGTGTTACTTTGGCAGTTTCGTGCGAAAAGGAAGATTAATGAATATTTAAAACCCCGTGTTACGTCACCCTCCTTCCAGACTACATTATCACAATCACAAGATGAACATTTTCGGAACTCTGATAACATTCGCATTTAAGTCCCAATACTATATTACACGATTCTATGGAGATGACGCTTCGAAATGGTTAACTTTTTGGAATAGCTTCGAAACAGCCGTACACAATAATGAATCTTTAAATAAAGTGGATAAATTTAATTATTTGAAGGCGCATTTGGGAGGATCTGCTTTAAACACTGTTGAAGGTTTTCCAATTTCGGCAAAAGCCTATGATGAAGCCGTAGAATTATTAAAAAACAGATTTGCTAATCCGGAAATATTATTCAGGCCCATATGAGCAAAATTTTATCATTACAGCCTTTAAAAAATTCTAATGACCTTCGTTCTTTTCGAAAATTTGTTGATAACTGTGATGTTCAACTAAGAAGTTTAAATTCTTAGGCGTATCTTCCGCGAATTATGGAAAAATTTTGTGCCCATGTTGTTAAAACTTATTCCATTGACTTGTATTAGATTATAATAAATTACAACAAAATGGTTCGGGATCAGATATTCAGCAGTTACTCTCATTTCTTACGCAATCCTTGACGCGCGAGAGCAGACTTATTCTACAAATAAATCATCTTTTGAATTATACGATTGTAGACAGGAAACGAAATCAAACTTTTCTCGAGAACACAGATCACATAAACAACAAAACCAAAAAAGTTTTCGTACTACATGCGAACTACTAACGGCGCCTGTTAAAGACAATAAAGACAAAATAAAACTTATCTGTATATTTTGCAATTCCATGACTCATAATTCGAATGAATGTAAATACGTAATTAATTTGTCTTTAGAAGAAAGAAAGAATATTTTATTGCGGAAAGGAGCTTGTTTTAACTGTTTAAAAGTCGCAAAGCATTTATCTCGTAATTGCCCGATGAATAAAACAAAATGTGAAATTTGTTCGGGTTTACATCATACATTTTTTTGTTTTAAGCAACAAAAAGGGAGATAGAATCATTATCCACCGATCTAACAACCAAAACACCGGGGAAGTTTTTTTGCAAACATTAACTGTTTACATTAAAAAAATTCCAAACAATTAGTAAGAGCTATATTAGACACTGGTAGCCAAAAAAGTTACATTTCAGAATATGCTGCAAAATTTATAGGTTTAAAAAGTTTTGGGAAAGAAACAATTACTCACGGACTTTTTGGAGGACACAAAATCACCGAAGTTCATGATAAATATTTAATTAACTTGTGTAGTTATGACGGGAAATATAGTTTTAATGTGGAAGTTAACGACCAGAAAAACATTTTGCTTAGGAATCTCCAGAATTAATGACTCTCGCGTTTTACAGAAATTGGCAACACTTAATGTATTTATTAGTGATTCGTCCGCAAACAACAAACTTTGCCTTTTCGAAAAACATTCTGATGAAATACATATTCTGTTAGGATCTGACATAGTTGGAAAATTATTTACTGGTGAGGTAAAACAACTTTCTGAGGGCTTACAGCTGTGAATACCCACTTGGGATGGACAGTTATGGGGAATTAAGTAATAGAATCTAAATTTAAATCAGAGAATTCTCTTCTTGTTCATTCTCTTCTTACAAATAGAGAAAAAATTCAGATCTTTGGGAATTAGACTCTTTAGGCATAAAAGATCCCAGTGAAAAGAGATCAAAATTAGAATTGCAAGATCTTGCTTGAAACATTTTGAGAATACGATATTGCGAGACGATGAGGGTAGATACATCGTTAGTATTCCTTGGATGAAGAGAGTGGAAAACTTTAGGACCACTACAGCTTAGCTAAAGGAAGATTGGAGAAAACTGTAAAAACTTTAAAATTTACAGGCAGACTATTTGATTGAACAAGTATTTGTAGACTGGGAAAAGGAAGGCATTATTGAAAAGATTGCACAAGATGAACCAACAAATGTGGAAAATTTCATTATTTGCCACACAGACCTGTATTCAAGGAAAATTCTACGACTAAGATTCGTCCTGTGTTAGATGCGTCACCTCATCGTGGAAAATCTTGTTCTTGAATGATTGCTTGAAAAGGGGCCCAATTTGAAAGAAATTATACCAGCTATTTTAAATCGTTTTCGCTTAGGAAAAATTGGAGTCATATCTGATATTAGAAAAGCTTTCCTACAAATATCTTTGCACGAAAGTAACATGAACTTCTTACGTTTCTGTGGTGGAAGGTGGTAATCCGGAGAAAGCTGTTATCTAAGGCATCGTCGAGTTGGTTTTTGCGCGTTTCATGTAGTCCCTTTTTATTGGCGGCAGTATTAAAGTATCGTTTTAAGCAGGCTCCTGAACATTTGGAAAAAGCTGCTGAAAAATTGAAAGATTCAATGTACGTCGATAACTGTGTGGCGAGTGTCGATTCATTCGAAGAACTTAAGTCTTTTCAACGAGATTCCACAGAATTGTTGGCACTAGGTAAATTCGACTTACGTGGATGGCGTCATAGTGATATTGAACCAAATTTCGACTTAGAGACAACCGACAGGAATCCGACCCACAAGAAATACAAGTGCTTGGACTTATGTGGAATGTGAAAGAAGATACCTTTTCCATCTCTTACAGAGAAACAGAATCGAAAGAAGAAGTAACAAAAAGGAGAATCCTTTCCTTAGCTCATCGAATTTTCGACCCGATTGGATTCACGTGTCCTATCACCCTTCCCCAAATTACTTATACAAGAGTGTTGGAAGATAGAAGCTTCATGGGACTCCAAATTACCAGTAGACATCGAAAGAAAATTCGAGGCGTGGAAAAAACAACTTATAGAGATACAAGACATCAAGATTCCACGAAGATTATCGAATCTCGATCTTAAAGATGCGAATCTGTCACTACAAGTATTTTGTGATGCTTCAAAATTATCGTATGCAACTTGTATTTTTTTGCGAGCAGAAAGAGAAGGTGAAGTAACCTGCCAATAAGGTGACAGAACACCTTTAAAACTCAATTTTCGGTCAAAGTATCGATTTTTCGTTTTTGATCAAATATTAAAATTCAATCTTTTATCTTTCTAAATCTGTAAAAATTTTGTTTCTAGCTTAATTAGAAGCCAAGTTACAGCTTTTTAATATTACTTGATCATGAATTTCTCTGACCGGAAATGCCTTTCTGCTAACCGGAAGTGGCCCAAATTGTTTGTTTACGTTTCTCTTTCATGGTATATGACATGAAATATGAAAATTAATATACAAATATTTTGTCAGAAATTAAAATAGAATATTTGAGAATAAATATAAATGTATTTGAAATACATTTTTCCTTTTTTATGTATGAAATCTGGCATCAAATTTGTTGTTTAGTGACTTTGTTTACATATATGTTTGATTTTCATACTGAAAGAATCGACAGCGTAGAAAGTTAAAAAATAATTCTATTCTGTTTTATTTTTGCTTGAAAATGGTTAAAGTATTGCTAGAAAGCGTAAGAGACAATTTTTTGGAAATAAATACACAAAAATTTCCGAAAATAACAGCAATTCAACACCTGTTCCTGAATGCACTGCTAGTTCTTCAAAATTGGGAAATGAGAGTATGTCAACTGCAGAAGAAATGCCTGGTCCTCTGTTTGGTAACAGAATCATTGATCTTGAGCTTATTGTGGATGCATTTTCTCAACTTTGCTGCCCAAAATGTTTTGCTGAAAAAGTAGAGCTTTTTGAGGATTCCATGTATGGATTATGCTCTCATTTTACACTAAAATGTAAATGCTGTGACTTTTTCTTTGCATTTGCTTCATCAAAAAAAGTTGTAAATGCACCAGTCATAAATACCAGGCTAGTATATGGTATGCGGCAGATAGGCAAGGGTTTTGCTGGTGCATTTAAATTATGCTCAACATTAAATTTGCCTCGACTGACAAAAACTGCTTTCAAAAATCAGGAAGCAAAGCTTTTAAAAGTGGTTCAGGAAGTAGCTGAGGAATCCATGAAAAAAGCTGCTACTGAAATTGCGGATATAAAACAAAATTTTCATCTGATTTTGTAAAATGTGGCATATCTGTGGATGGCACATGGCAGCGTAGAGGCTATACGTCTATGAATGGTTGTGTTGCTGCAATATCAGTTGATACTGGTAAGGTGTTAGACGTAGAAGTTATGTCGTCCTACTGTCCTACATGTAAGAGACTTCAGACTATGCCAAGAAACTCTGAATATATGTCGTCAAAAGCCGACCACATATGTCAGTGTAACTTCACGGGATCTTCGTCAAAAATGGAAATTGTGGGGGCTTCACGAATATTTCTTCGTTCAGAAAAAAACCGCAGACTTCAATACACGCAATATTATGGGATGGTGACTCAAAAGCTTTCATGAGTGTGAAAGACACTTATGGAATAAACAGTGTGACAAAGTTTGAGTGCATTGGCCATGTACAAAAGAGAGTGGGCTCGCGTCTAAGAAAGCTAAAAACAAAAACTAAAGGACTGTCTGGTAAAGGCAAATTAACTGATAATTTTATCGACCGACTTCAAAATTACTACGGAATTGCTGTACGCAGTAATGTCGGTAACTTAAATGCCATGCAGCAAATGTAATTGCTGCGTTATATCACTGTGCATCAAGTGATAAGAAACCGATGCATGGTCAGTGCCCAATAGGGAAAGACAGCTGGTGTTATTTTCAGCGGGGGGTGGCAAATGGAACAAAATGTACCACAAAATATGCTGGTTTATCAAATGATGTTTTAAATAAAATTAAACCAGTATATTTAGAACTATGCGACAAACAGATATTAAGTAAGTGCTTACATGGACGCACGCAAAATGCAAATGAGTGTTTTAACGGAATAGTCTGGCAAAAAGTTCCGAAAGAAGTATTTGTTTCGCTCAAAACAATTAAATTTGGGTCGTATGATGCTGTTATACATTTCAATGAGGGATTAAATGGGTGCCTCAAAGTTTTTAATAAGATGAATATTGAAAATCCTGGGTGTTTACCTTACGGGGATATAAACATTTAGATAAATGCAGAATCCGTGAATCGATTCATAACGCAGACCCAAAACAAAGAAACATAGGAAAATTTTAAGAGCCCTTAAAAAGAAAAAAATATTGTTTTAGAAGTTAGAGAGATTATAAATTGGTGCATTTTAATAAGAAAGTAAGTGTTTTTCTTGTAATCAGATTAGTTTAATGTTATTTTTGTCGTTTTCTCAAAATGAGTTTTTTTACATTTTTTCTTACCGCAAAACACAATATTCAAAAATTATGCTTGGATGAAATAAAAATTTATATATATGTTTTTTAAATATAATACAGGGAATAGACCTCTCTTAAGATTTTATGTTGAGTAGAAATTTTTTTATACAGCAATAAAGTGAAAATTACAATAGCTTTTAAAGAAAATTTCAACGTTAAGAAGCTCGAAACACAATAGCTTTCACGTAATGGTTATATTACCAAAATAAGTGTCTATTCCCTAGATAAGGTTGTATGCTATATTATTCAATTTACAAAATGTCAATATATTTATTTTATTTTCAGTTATCATGTTTTGCGTAAAGTCTTATTTTTGCTTATTTTTTCATAAAATACCCCTTTCACAGAAAAATGTGCACTAACAAGACTTTACTTGGGTGTTTTTCTCATTTTAAAGACCCATAAGGTCATAAAATATGCATTAACAGGCAAAATTCAGGTTAATTCAAAAAATTTTCTTCGAAGGTGTTCTGTTACCTTAATATTTT
>BMAO01036898.1:0-20375 GCA_019973975.1 Trichonephila clavata
AGTAAAACAAAACAGCATGCATAGTGCACAGAAATACACACAATTGCTGTTTTAGTAAAACAAAACAGCATGCATAGTGCACAGAAATACACACAATTGCTGTTTTAGTAAAACAAAACAGCATGCATAGTGCACAGAAATACACACAATTGCTGTTTTAGTAAAACAAAACAGCATGCATAGTGCACAGAAATACACACAATTGCAGTTTTAGTAAAACAAAACAGCATGCATAGTGCACAGAAATACACACAATTGCTGTTTTAGTAAAACAAAACAGCATGCATAGTGCACAGAAATAAAAAAAAATCTCCAAATCGACAAAGTAACACTTAAAGCATTCCAGAAATTTACCCAAATTAAGAAAACTGAAGCAAAGATAGGAATTTAAGTTAGTTCATCTGTATTGCCATAAACCAAGATTAATAAAATAAATGCAAAGTTCAAAAGCAGTAACTTTCTATTTTTATCGAATTAAGTTTTATTTTGTAATAAAATTAAAATCATTCTACAGTAAATATATTCTTTTTAATTTCATAAAACTATTTTAAATTAAACTTTACAACACGAGATAATAATTATAAAAACCATGTCACAACATGCATTTTTTTAGTCAAAATTAAGAAATAATTAAAGAAATTAAGAAATGATTCAAAGTAAGCCCCTGTAATAAAATTTCTGAATAACATAAGAGATAGAAAGGATTCTTCTCGAAAAAATATTTGTAAAATATCATTATTATATTCATTTTAAATACATTGAAATACCTTTTTATATAATTTACATCCTTTGCCCTTGTTGACGAAAACACTTTAAAAATGTCTACTAACATCGATGTATATTGTGATTATGATTTTTTTCTACTATGACAAATTGAATTCCCAATTTAGGTATATAATATGGATATTGTTTCTACATGTCTATTTTAAGATAACTCCGAATATGCACAAATAATAAACAGCTATTAAATGTGTTCAATTTTTTTGTTTTGTTTTTATAAAATACATATTTAATGTTTCTGACAACTAATATTTTTTTTTTATAATAAAATTCATACATTGATTGAGTTCAAAGCTTCTTATAGCATTAAAACTTTTCAATCATAATAGTCATAATGTAATTTTTTTTAAAAAAAGGACATTAAATAATTTAAGAAATATATGAGAAATTATGAGTCTAAACGTAAATTGTTTGAATATATGACATAAAGAAATTCTCTATTCGAGCTTTTTAGAAACCATTAAAGATTGCTTTATAAATTGAGGTTTACATACATTGATACTGATAGTCTCCCTAGTGAAAAAAATTTACCAAAATAACTTCATTTTTCTTAATTTGATTTAATTATTCTTATAACATTTATAAACTACTAATAAATTCAACAATTAAAAATAATTACTAACTCGTGGTCCAGGAGGTCCAGGTATGGGCACGAATTTTCGGCCATCTTCAAAACCACCAGGTGGACCGGGTGGACCAGGATCACCCTAAAACATGTATTAGTTTTATTCAAAAATAAGTCTAGCAATGTCAAACGAAAAATTATAATTGAATTATATAAAAATAAGAAAAACAATTATGACCCACAACAGCATTGTTGTTAAAATTTAGATATGCAGTATTACCTTTCTACCATCTCTACCATGTCGTCCTTGTTCTCCCTTTTCTCCTGGTCGCCCAGGAGGTCCAACTGGACCCACGGGTCCCAGATCCCCCTTTTCACCTTTTGGTCCTAAATAGATATTTGAAAAAAGAAGCTTGAACTTTTACTGATTGGAATGATACAATAATTTTAACGCTAATACAATACAGTAATATTTTTTGTTGCTTAAGATTGTTATACTAAGTTTGAAACACTTTCGTTACATAATACTTTATAGCCTAGTTTAAAAAGTAATATTAAAATATTTAGGCGATTTAAAATTTTTTATTTAACAACTTTTAAAATTTACTTACCTATACTAACAACACTAATACCGTCCTGAAAAAAAAATAGAAAAAGAATGCTTTAATAAATGAACAAAAAGAAATCTCTGTCAAAACGAAACATCACATAGAAATATTTTGACTCAACAAGCAGTAAGCGGTAAAAAAAGTAAACACATCTTATTTATGGAAGTAAAAAAATGACAAGTGGAGAAGGATATTAATTTCAAATACATGTACTGAATAAATAAAGGAAAAATTAAGAAGAACAATAATAAATCTATCTATTGAATAAATTTTGGTAGGTTTAAAACAGTAAGATTTTCTAAATCAAGTATTTTTAAGACGAATGAAAAACGTATTAATTTCTAAAACTGTTGTTAGTCTAATATCAACTACGGGTTTACAAATTTTAAATGTTCTTTA
The DNA here is from genome assembly GCA_019973975.1 of Trichonephila clavata. Classification (NCBI taxonomy): domain Eukaryota; kingdom Metazoa; phylum Arthropoda; class Arachnida; order Araneae; family Nephilidae; genus Trichonephila; species Trichonephila clavata. The sequence goes on from BMAO01036898.1 coordinate 2,353, forward strand.
CAGTTGGTAATGATACAAAAATGTCAAGTATATCGAGATAAGTATTTTTAACAACAAAAGTAAGAAAAAAATTATTAAAAAGATATTAGAAGTTGCTATTAAACATAATCTCCACATCTTAAAAAAAAGGCAATATTTTGTTTTTAGACTTACCGTATCTAAATAGCCACCAATTCCAGGAGGTCCTTGATCACCTTTCTCTCCTTTAATAGATACACCAGGGTCTCCTTTCGGACCTGGTCTACCTGGAGTTCCAGGTCGTCCCTAAAAATATATAAAAATGTATATATATATATATGATATTCAAAATTCCTTTTTTTTTATTTATTCAAAAATTTGACTTGTTTTATTTTTTTTCAATAACCCGCGTCTTGTATCAATTTTTTCCCTTTGCTATTAACATAAAAACACTTGCATTCCATGTGATTTTTAACTTTACAGTTACCTAAATGATATATTATTTTTATATATACCTTCAAACACTTTTTTGATGTTGAGATAAAATAGTTTTAATCTTTACACTTTAACATAAAAAGTGAAAAAATTGTGCATACACATATCTTACGATAAAACTCGCCAATCAAAAGTATCCGGATAATGTATAAAACAGAGGTCATTCCAATGCTGATGTATAACTTAATTCTGGATTGTACCAATGCCTCGCAGATGGATCCGCAAGCAGTGTGAGAAAACGTCACCGTTTGAGAGAACTTGCAATAGGACTAAAGGAAGATATGTGGTCAAATCGTTCGATCTCTGAACATTAGGGTTGGAGCGATGCTATCATCTGATGATGTCGGCAGGACTGAATAAAACCTATGACCTACCAGAACGTCAAGAAGTTAAAGGTGGACCGAGAGGAACAACAGAACGCGAAGACAGAATTACCGTCAGATCACAACTCCTGATGCTTCATATTAACGATCCGACGTGTAACCGGAACATTAGTGATTCTACTGGCTATTAGGGCCGTGGGTAGCCAAGTGGTTAGAGCATCGGACGCCAGACCGGAAGGGCTGGGTTCGATGCCCGATGCCACCAAATATTCGCCGAGTACAAACGGAAAACGTGCTCGTTAAATCTGTGGATCCGAATAGTGTCGCCATCTATCGTGAGCAAAATCGTGCTGTCACCTTCATGGGCTCAAAGCTTAGGCTAATAACAGACGTATCTCTAGCCCGTTGCTATGATGAATTTCGTGGGCCTCGATCTGACTACGTCAGACAGGTGGCATAAGCAACAACAACAATAACTGACTATCGATATTCAATCCAGCGTCCCGAGGCTGAGGTCACGGAAATGATAGCACTGTGTGCTACTTACATTGCGCATTGCGTTTGCAGTGGTGAGGAGTGCATTTGACCTGGAATTTCCTGCATTGGAGTATAATTAGTTTCAGTAAAGAGCCCCACTTTATTTTGGTGTTTCTTCCACTTTATTCAGCGAAGAAGTTTCTGGAGTCGGGTAGGGCAGCGGTAATCCTTAGAATGTTCTCAGACTTATCCCAACTCCTAGAAAGTTTAGTATTGGATGTCATTCCATTTGATAGTCTTACTCTTTTAGTTATCCGTGACACGTGGTAAGCACGTTAGTGTTTCTTTTCCTTCCCTTGTTGACATTTAAACGAGATTATGCCTGGCCACACACGGCAGCTTCTTCTGTTGCTTGTATACACGTTTCTCTAACACTTCCCTGGAAGGTGAAATATCTGTTCGTAATCCAGCAAACTTGGACTCTGATGAGTCTCCGAGCGTCCCTGGATCGTGTCGATCTAACAAAGCATTTGGATGTGTATGCAATACCGTACGCCATTATTGCCATCAGCAATATCATAGGAGAACATCTCTACGAATCAGTGTTTAGTGGGATAATATCATAGTTTACAACAATTTGTATCAGGGCCAGAAATGGGAAACGCACTATCGAATCCTTTTTTTCAATTGTTGTATTTCCCAAATAAAATATTCAATTCTCATAATATTATTAGCGTTTCGTTTTCAATACGTGTATCCGTTTATTGATTTTCGTCTTATTTAGATAACTCCTTCTTTCAGCGTCGCTTTTTAAATTATATAGTGCATAACCCAAGTTTTGAAAAAGGGCAAAGACAAAAATCGTTTTTTTTTTCAAACCGTAATATTAACAACAGCTAAACCGGAAAAAAAATTCAGAGAGAAGATATAGCTCATTGTTATTATCTGTTTTCAAATTACGTAAATAATCTATTATTTAAGTATCTTCTTTCAAAATATTTCATTTATAATAGTTTCTGTAAGGAAATAAGGCGACACTTTTTATATATTGAATGATTTTAATGCAAATTCCCTATCTCTGAATGCAATTTAACAAATTTACTATTTTATGTTACGCGCGCGTTGACCGATATCAGCAATTCTGTTAGAAATTCAAAGATTTTTCATGTGAAATTCTTTACTGTGCATTAAGGGTATAGATAACTACAATCCTCAGGTAATCTATCGGTTCTTTTATTAAATATATGTCTCCTGTTATATATATATATATAGGACTACAATCGCCACCCCCATCACACACCTACACTTGTTTTTTCTTTGTATAGAAAAACCTGCAATGAGTTGAATTAAAAGTTGTCCTAATGTCTTAAAAAACACATTTTTTTTAGTTCACAAACGATTTTTTCTAAAATTTTATTTTTCGATAACGTAAAATGAAAATATTATAATTTATATTTACGTTTCATAATTATTTTTTTCTATATTTATTCCGTATTAAAGAGAAACATTGTCAGTAGCTGAAGTCAGTTTTCCTTTCTCGCCTCTCCTTTCAATCGATCTCACATTAAACTTAAATTTTATGTACATAAGACCCTTTATTTAAATATATCCATGATGAATCCTTCAATATATGTGTAATGCAAAACTAAAAAACGAATAACTGTGCGATAATTACCGGAAATCCTGGTAGTCCTATTTCTCCAACAGGTCCGGCTGGTCCTGGAGGTCCGGGTGGGCCTATCTTGCCCTTTTTACCTCTCCTTCCTCGGTCTCCCTTTTCTCCTTTGATTATCTAAAACATATGATTTACATGCTAAATTTTGAGACTTAAAAGTGTGAAGTCATTATTTTTCACGCACTCAGAAATTTTTATATAACAAAACTACTATATTTAAAATTGCGCCTTTTCAGTCCTTATAATTTCAACAAAATAGGAAAAATTGAAGGTAAAATTTTTAAATAAGTAAATAATTTCTCTTCAACACAAAACAACAAATGAGAATAAAATAAAGCTAGAAATAAACTTGATGTAATTGATATTTTCTGATTTTAATAAACATTATAAATTTATATTATAAATATTGTATAACTATTATTTATGTTTATTATAAAGGTCAAATGTAACTGAAAAAAAAAGGAAAGAAATATGAAAGAAGAATATCTATAATATTCAAATCTTAATATTCTTTATCGTAATGATAAGAGAAAAAATTTTATCTGAGAAAAAAGCATCACAAACATTGAAAAATAAAAATAGAATAATTAAAAAGAGTTCTTTAAAATAAATATCCGAAAAGTTTAAAAAGTTATTAAAAAATTTCAATTTCTTAATTTTGTTTTAATTACCAATTGTTCGCCTTCTTCTGAAGAAACAATACTACTAACGCCTGGAGGCCCCGGAGGACCTGGGGGTCCAGAATCCCCTTTGGGCCCGGATGGACCTTCTTTTCCAACCTTTCCTCTAGAACCCTGAAAGAATAGATACAAATGCAAATTGTAAGAACTACAGTTACAAATTTATGTGAAAACATATTTTGAGAGGTTATTTCTCTATATGTTGGCTGATAATTAGCAATTTTAGATCATACGTAACAGAATTATACTTTTTTGAAAAAAAATTTGGGTTTTCAATTTGTTGATTAATTAATTATGTTCGAAGGTAACATGGAAAAAGAAATTTAATTTATTTGTGGGCAAGAACAGGACTTGATAATTCAAACAGAAAAAAATATTTTTTAAATAACTTTTTTTTCTTTTTTCTTTTCGTATTTCCGAAGTCCTCACTTTACTTTAATGCTGTACCGGAAGATGGCAGCACAAGGTGCTGAACAGTTGATAACTGGAAGAGATGAAATGTAAAGAGATAATTCTTCTATATTACGGCTCCCTTCGCGTAAAGAATACGATTCCAAGTACTTTCTTTGATGAATTTTTATTTTCTTTAGCCATAACCATAATAATAATTACCCATCACTAATTTCTCTTATCCATCACTAATTTCTCTAAAAATTAAATCTTAAATGTTGTAAAATACAATTCTTTCTTTTAAAATTCTGTCAAAGAGAGAGAAAAATTCATTCTGACGAAGGAAACCCGATTGAGGTAACACAAACTTAGACTATAAGGGTTTCGGCAATTAAATGAGATGAACAAATTAATTAATTGTTTTAAGTTACCATCAAATCAATCTTTAACCTTCATAAAATTGTAATGTATCATTATGACTTTATTATGACTGTACATTATTATGACTTGTACATTATTATGACTTGTATAATGACATTATTATGTTAATTAATTGTACATTATTATGACTTTATATAAAAGAAAATTTCAGTTGAAATTTTCGACGTGATGCATATACTATTATACGGTTAATTCAGTCTTATGGCTCTCAGACTATATAATAATTAATTTCAAAAGTTTAAAAAGTTTTATTAAACTGGTACTCCTCATTCCAAAACGAACAAAAATTTAATGACGGAAATAAATGTCTGTACTTTGATAAATCAATACCGAATACTTTTTATTTGTTCATTCGTGGTAAGATATTACTACAACCAAATAGAGTATATTAACAATTGAAAATGATTATACAGCCCGGGCAATTATTTAGTACAGTTAAAAAACTAATAATTTTTACTTTCAAATATTTTTATATAACAGTTTTAACTAACCTTAGGCCCTGGTTCTCCAGGCTCTCCCTAAAAAAAGAATAAAAATCTGAATAATAGTAAATTTATTACAGTAAAGAGATCAAATAAATTAACACTTTTTTAAAATACAAATAAGTACCACGATTTGTTTTGAAGATAAAGACTTTGAAAATCGTATCTACCTTTTGAGCAGAAAAGTGGGGAGGAATTTCTTCTCCATTCTCTCCAGAGCCCTTATGGATGATAAATCCAGGAGGTCCGGGTGGACCAGGAATTCCTATACCTGGTGCACCAAGTTCACCCTAATTATAGATACGAATAAAACAATTACACAGAACTGTGCGAAAATGCGTTCTAATTACAAAGAGAAGTATGTAAAGGAAGAATTTAGGATTGATGTTTTATAATTGTTATGTAACAAAAATTTACAAAGTTGAAACAAAATATCATGAAGATAAAACAAACAAGAAATCAACAAAATTAGAAAATATTCTTAAAGTGCTAAGTTACATAAAATCTGTGCTATCGAAATATGTTAGTGAAAGAAGTGAATTTTTAGGATAAAATAGAATTATAGAATCCTATAATGCACAAAAAGGACTTATGTTAAATTATACCTCTTTAAAATGCAATAAAGATATCAAGCTTAATCACATGTTGAGAAATTATGAGAAAAAAAAATAGTTTTTTAAACTGAAATTGTAGATTTGTAATTTTACATGCTACCTTAAAAAAATTAAAAAAGAATGTGCATGCAAAAAAATTTAATAATTAAAAATGTACAATTTCTCCACATAAATAAAAAAAACTATATACTATTAAATTATTTTTTTAAAAAATTTTATTTCAATCATTTTATTCTAATATTTGAATATAAATGGTTTATTAAACGTGAATCCTTATTTTTCGAAGAATTCCTTTATCAAATACATACAAAACGAATTTTCTTTAGAATATCAATCCTTTTATACATAGTTATAAAAATACGACAGACTTTTTAAAAAAAAAATTGCACTTTTTCTATCAATATACAATAAAGTGGCATTATTTTTTTACCAGTGTCAGAAAACAATTTCTTCGGTTGTGAACACTTCCACATTTCTCAAAGAAACTCAAATATATTCCAAAAGTCTAGAATATTTCGCCAAGATTTCAGTGAAGATGCGTCAAGAAAAGTTAATTTTCTCACAAGCAACGCAGCTGTGAAAATAAACAATGCATAAACTGAGTAAAAACAAAACCAGGAACTACACTGAGAGGTGGCGGAAATGAAAGTCTTCCCTCACTCTCGTACTACCGATCTATTTTTGACTTATAAGGATGCTTTGTTTGAATATAAAAACATACGTGTGTGTGTGAAGTACCAAATTAACATTTTGTTCCAGAATTGTATTGAAGCTAACAGTTAATACTTTACAAGGTTTATTTGTTAAAAGTGAAACACTTGCATAATTCGATTATTTATAGTGTATTTGAGTAGCGAAACTCCTTGACAGCTAAAAAATTGTATTTTAACTTTATATATGTTACCGTTAAAGCTCGAAAGCCCTGGAAGTGCAGATTACCCAGCTAATCTGCAGATTAACTGATTTGCTTCGTTAAAATACGGAATCAACAGTTTTCTGCATTTTGATGAGGTAATCTTCATATTAACAGTTTCTGTACCGTTAAAGTACAAAAGTTTGTTTCTCTCATTTCCTTTCTGTTAGGAATTTTGATTGAACAATGATTGAATTTATCCTAAGCATTTAGAAACAGAGTGACAGAGAAAGTTTATGTATTCGCGATAAGCCTCCTTGAATTAATTTATAATAAATTTAATCACGACGGATCTGTATCTTCCGGAAACAAATTAAATGTTAAAAAGTTCCAATATTACAAAGTATAGCAGCACTTACCGATGCAGCAATCGCAACCATGATAAAAGAAATTATACATCACTAAACTTCCTGCATAATTTGATATGTTTTGCAAATTCCTTTCCTTAATTGCTATGTGTTAAACCGTTTGATTCTTTGAATTATACTTTTTTAACTGATTGATGATTGATTCTGTCAATTAATTTGTTGGTTGCTTGATTATATTAATGTGATTCTTCAGCTATCGAAAATTAAATAACTAATATTTTAATTTCCTTAATTGCAATAAAATTTTAAATTATTTGATTCTTTGTATTGCAGTTTTTTTTAATTGATTGATGATTGATTATATCAACGGTTGTATTAGCTTGATTCTTTAGATATAAAAAAAAAACAAATAAACAATAAACAGCATTTAATTTAAGCGTAAAGAAGCTTTGCTGTTGTTTCCCCAAAGATCTTATTTTCACTTTAACGAGCACCTAGTAGGTAATATGCAGATTAATGACTGTCTAGTAGGTAATGTGCAGATTATCTAGGTATAGATTACTTGGGTAATTTGAGAATTGAAACAAATCTCCACAGTTAATCGGATCACCCGAGTTAAAAAGCAGATTATCTAGATTATCTGCAGATTAATTGATTTTTGCACTTTAGCGGTAACATAAACAAATCATCAAACTATATTTCATAAGAGGAAGTTTTTTATATCATGAAAAACATAAAACTTTAAGGAGTTTAAAAATGTAAAGCAAGACAATTCTTTCTAAAAACCCAGTAAAACTTAACTTAAATAAATATTTTCAAATTGATAATCTTGCGTGTGAGCTAAATTTAGTCTCTTTTTTCATTTAAGATTTAAATGCATTTAATTTTTTATTTTACCAAATAAATAATTAAAATATATTTTATTTAGTAAAGAGAGGCTATTTTTCAAAAACTACCTAAATGTTTTAACAAATGTAGAAGTGATATTTATTGAATTTTATAGAAAAAACGTAAATATTATTCAAAATTATTTTTTAAAATTTTATTTTAGATTTATATCCCCCCCCCCCTTCTATACCTTAGTTTTATTTTTAGGGTACCATATTATCTTTCAAAGAAATTAAATACTTTTCATCTAGGTTTCGAGAAGAAAATATAAAGTAATTTTTTAACAAGATAATTATGATTCATTATTTGTGAATATTAATTTTTTTATACTTCTTATCGGTGACACAGGACATAATTTATTCTAGGTTTTATTTGATCCTCAATGATACAATTAGTTTGACAATTAAAGAAAATTACTTCGCAATTTGATTTTTATGTATAGTTCAACTAACGATTGTGTTAACGGTCAAGAGAGTAACAAGGCACTTAATAGATACTTAAATCTTGTGATTAGTGATAATTAAATACATAGATAAAAATAAAATGATACCGATAGGTTGGTAATAACAGTTACGAGAAAAAAAAGGGAAAAACAAGCCCTAATAAGAGACTAAATGAATAGTAAAAGGAAAGAGGAAGTAAATTGAAAAATGTGAATGCAAAAGAGAAAAAAAGATTGAATGCAACATATTATATTTTCGACTACTGAAATATGTGTTAATGATCGTAAGGGTTATTATTAAGATCTATTTGCATTATTATATCATTTACAACGAAGATTACAAGGCTATTCGTATTAGCTCATAATTTATTTGATTTTCATTTTTGGTCACTAATTTAAGATGTAAAAGCAAAAATTTTTTGCTTAATGTAATTAAGTTTTAAAAATAAATAAAAGAGGATCAAAGGTAACTTTTTTAACTGTTTATCTAAATTAATAGTTTGATAAAAATTTTCTTTTCATATCCCTTTAATTTAAAACTTTATAACACATTTTATTTTGTTGTAAAAGTTAAAGATATATATAATTAAAATGAACAAAATAATAGCTCACCAAAAACAAAGAAAATACTTCAATAATTTTGTAAAATGAAACCAAAGTTTATGTATTTTTTTAACTAGCTGATATATTATTTTGAGAAGACATGGTATGATTTATATAAGAAAATCTTTGGTTTTATGATTTTAACAGTTTTTTTGCTTTCAACCTAAGTGTATGTATTGCGCAAAACAGTGTTTTTTTTTGTCCTGAAAATCCTACAAAAAGCTAACCATTTAATTTTTAAAGACAAATTAATAATTTTATGAAGGTATTTTAAAACGCTACTCCTCCTACAATAACTGACGTACACTCGTGAAATTTGATTTACAAATACGTCAAATTAAATCTAACAAAAGTTGATATTGGTTTTCTACTAACATAATTTATATTTGGAAAATACTTTTTTTATGAATGCTTATTGAAAACTCTATGAAAAATGTACATATTTAAATTCAACTATTTAAAAAAAATAATTATTGCTTTGATTCAAAAATGCATATAAGTTTTTTGTTATATGTATCAAGAGCAATAGGTAGAAAAATACCAAATCATTTGGCACAATAGAAAAAAAGCCTTAGTATTTTAAATGAAAATAAATTAGTTACTTTTCTTTCTGAGATAAATCAGTTTAAAATTTTTATTTGCCACTGGGATGCGAATAAAAACGAACATAAGAGTCCATAACACTGGATTTCTTTTAGCTCAGAATTGTCAAATTTTGTGAGATTACAGCAAATTATATAAAAAATAACTTGTGCTAAAAAATATTCATTTCAATTTTTGACCGAATTTGGTCTAATACATATAAATGACAGTTTTACAAGAGTTCTATGTCTTGCCTTCGTGTAAGAACAAGGCGCCCTGTGTAAACCTTCAGTTGGTTTAAATGATGAATTTATAAAAACCTATTCGCTATATAATTAATTCTATTCATATGTGTAAAAAAGGAACTAAAATGGCGTCAGTTGCAACTCAGCCGCAAAGTAGAGATTTCACGCAAAAAAAAAAAAAGCACTTTTCTGTCTTAACCACACACACACAAAAACATAACAAGATAAAGATCAACAAAGATATCTTAATCTGATTTTCAAATATCTATACGGCCCTATTATTACATGCAATGGCAAGATATTATCTGTATCTCAATTTTCAGCACTTTGTACATCTTTATTCCCCATTAACGAGGACAGAAATTAAAGGGTACTGCTACTTTCTTGGGTGTTTTTTTATTTAATAAAAAAAAACCATGAAATATTTATTTTTCCTTTGCTTTTTATTAACTGGAGTATGCTTTAGAGGAAAAAAATCTATCACGTTCGATCTAATGATAATATTTCCCTCGTGAAGTCTAGCGTCTAGTGATTACTCTATAATTTTTGTTTTAAGTTTACGAGAAGTTTCCAAAGCTTCGGAAAATACTATATTTTACAAAGAAAATGAATGAATTTACTACATCTTGATTGCCTAATTTTCTCATTATCTTTACTCTTGTTATCTACACAGGGAATTTCTGTAAAAACTAAAAATTTAATACACATTACTATAAGTTTCTCATTAAATAATTTTTAATTCTAAATAGTACTTAAACATCATCTTTCAAAACATAAGACGAGGTTAATTTGAACATAATTCATGAGAAAGCAATCTAAATTAAATTGGAGTAATAATTAAAATAGATATGTAATTATGATTACAGCGATTGGAAATTTAACCAAGAAGAGTACCTGAAATCTACCTTTATCAGTATTTTACACTGGGTTATAACTGAGTTTGATTTTAAGATCTTGTAATAAATGTGTAATTTTTCAAAACAACTCATCTTATTATACTTGGTGTTACTCCTTTAAATAAGTTATACTTAAATCTTTATTGTATTTTCATTCAAGTAGATAAATTTGTAGGTTATATCTCCATATCATTCGCTTAGATCAAATATTCAAAACTAAGAACTTAAAAAAAAAAAAAAAAAAAAAAAAAAAAAAAAAAAGAAACGAGCCTTACAGTTGTCACATATGATGTGTAACATCTGACATGTTATCGAGGTAAATACGCAAAAGTAACTTAAATCCAGAAAAAAAATTAATTGGGTATGATTTGAAATAATTTTCAATCGAATAATATCTTTAATGAAAATTTTATTCAATTAACACAAGGAGTAATGCACTTTTTTTAATCAAAAATAATTATTCTTGTTCAATTTGGGGAAGAGCAGAGACACAATAGACTTATGATAACTAAAATATGACACATATACTCGTGATTTCAGAGTATTTAAAAACCCTTGAAAAACAGCGTCAATAACAGTACCACTGTTGATAGTCGAAACATTTCATTTGTGTTCATTTCGAGCTTGAGTTCATCATTCAAAAAAGCTATCGGCGGCTCAGCTTCTGGCAAACTGAAGTTAACTTTAAAATCACCACTCAAAATCATGGGAGAAGCGAGTGATAGTTTTTTCCCCCCCAAAGAGCGGAACCACCTTCGGTATATGGTAAAAATACAAAATCAGGAAATCATTAATTTTTCGAACCGTTTGATTTGGAGAAATGTATACGACCACCGAAATCACTATTTGTCCATTTTCAAATAAGCATTCTGCCACACATATGTCCCGTTTGACGATAAGTAATGTCCATATGAAGAGTCACAACATGTGAGTTGTTCTGTTTGCGATAGATCGCAACACCAGCTGCTCTGTGTCCCGGTCGTTTAAATTGTACGCAGCAATCGAAGTTAGGTATTGAAACACTTTCGTCATTAATTAACCACGTCTCTGCCAACAAGAGAAACGAACAATTTTGTGAAATAACGTCGTCGAAATCTGTTTGGTGAGTCCTGAGACAACTGAGCGTAAGGATCGCAAGTTTATCCTGGGTGAAGTCTAATAAGACCTGCTGGTATGTGCGAAGTGGATTAAGAGTCAAGAAAACGAAACCGAGTTTTTGAATTCGAATATTTTGTAAAGTTAAATTTAACAATATAAAAAAGGCTGGCGGCTTGATGGCTACTAGAGTTAGACCCCGATGCGAGGGTAGCGAAGGGACACCACCAAGCGCGCTGATTGGTCAAATCAAATAGCGCGCTTCCCCGACTATCTGTTACACATCTCCGTCCCTTTTCACGAAATCACTCCTACAAATAAATATCCAACAATCGAGAGGAAAGATGTTACACATAAAAAAAATAACCAAAGATATGTAATAACTAAAATTACTTTAAGAAAAGACTTGTGCTTAATAAATTCTTATGTAGTCTTAAAATAAAATTTAAAAAATCCTTGAATCAATCCCTCTGTTGTGAACAAACGATTGTATAAGTAAAATATAAACACATTATTTTGAATTTCTAGCAATTTTCAATTTTATTTTAGCAAATTCCAAATGTGTCTTTTCTTATATGTAAAGATGAGAAAGAGATTCAATATTCAATTACTATCATTTTTACCAAGTCTATTTTTAACGCAAACTTTGTTTACAATGTTGAATAATTAAAGTAAATATATTAATAATTTAACTGAGCACACAGATGAAAATTTAATATAAAATAAATGCAATCCGAATAACTCTTAAAGAGTTATGTAAAGCTTCAATAAAATAACAGTAGAAATTTTATTTTTTACAGATGAAATTTAATTGTACACGGAATTTCATATCTTTTTCTTCTAATTTCTTAGATTACACCTATATTAAAATACTGAATGGAATTTCATCGGCCTAACATTTTTATTTAAAATTCAAGAAAGTAGAGAGTTAAAAATCAACACACAGCAATTTTAAATGGATAGGGGTTTCAAAGTGCTTAAATAATGTTTTTAAAATTATTTCGATTTCCACTAGTTAAAGTATGAGAGGAATCAATTGTTACCTTAGAGCAGCGGTTCTTTAACTGTGGTTCACGGAATCTTTCATGTAATGGTGAGGGGTTTCCCTCTTTTACGGACTGAAAAGCTTTGTGGAAAAATTGAAAGATATGCCATTCTACGCTAAATTACTAAAAATTCCCCAATGAAGAAACTTTACTAGAGCTTGTATTTTGATCAAACATATTAAGTCGGAGAGGGATGTTCAAAATCTGCTGCCGGGGGGGGGGGGGTCTGGATGTCACCCTGATACATAAGATGGGGGGGGGGGCACTAATCGAAAGTTTAAGAACCGCTGCCTTAGAGCTTTTTGAAGTAACTCTTCAGTTAGTGGAAAAGCTCGGAGCATTTCTCATACACAGAGCAATATGTTATAGGCTCTTTGAATATAATGTTATTTTTCGTTGATGACATAATCATTAGGTATTACAATTATTGAAGTATGTTAGCCAAAACTATATAGCATTCAACTATTTTCGAGTTCAGAAGGCTGATAGGCCTGTTCTGTGGTTGAAAAATAAAGCGGAAAAAAATCCTACTCATTTGCCTATCATTATTAAAACACACTTTAATCTTTATGATGATATGTGCCCTCGACACAATAGTTAAAAATACGGCAGTTTCTACAAAATTGTAAAATATCAACAATCACCCCTTCAAACCTTGAACAGTTTCTAAAATAGTTTTCCTTTTTAAGTTTAATGGAAAAGGAAACAGATGGGACCTTCTAATCTTGATTCACGGTCAAATGATGAAGATGTTATCTGAGAATGCATTCCACTCTTCAGAACTCTACATCACGCATGATGAAGATTATGAGGATCATTTAAATTTAATGTTCCCATCCTCTCCAATGGTACTTTTAGCGCGTTTTTCACGTAGTGGAACAAAAGCGCTATTAGGACGCCAATTTCGTCTTCGTTCCATATTTTGTCGTACCTTTTTCTCAGCCAATAAGCAACCAATTGACCTCGGGTTTTCGGCATTTGGTCGCATTTGTGCCCTAGATGAACCGAATCATGTTTAAATTTTCCCATAATTTTCCTGAAATTTCCTACAAATTTTCCTGAATTTCGCTAGTTTATAACAAAATTTTCTCAAATTTTACCTAGTAAATTTATTGTTTGCAAAAAGTTTTTTAAAAAAAATCTACCTACATTTTGGAGGAAATCTTCACAAAAATGAGGAAATCTCCTCGACATGCTATCACCACCTGAACCCAACAACTGATTCTGGCACCACTATCGATGCAATCTTTGGAAAATTGACTGACTACACCATCAGTGTTTACGTATACGAGTCATTCTTTTCATTCCATAAGCCTTTGTTAGTTAAGCTAAATAAACTTTAAGTAATGTAGTAGTTAAGTTATTATTAATTGTACATACTTTTCTTTGTTAAACTTAAAAGAATAAATACATAGAAGCGAGTTTTATGCCTAGAGAAGGAGTTAAGTCACCTTGTCCAGGCTTTTGTAGCTTTTGTAAAAAAAATTTTTTTTTTTTTTGCTTTTTTATAGTGCTGATACAGATTTGTGTCATTATTTCTTTTCAGCTCAATAGTAGTACATTTAGAGGAGTGGTACAGTACACTACTTTCTGTTAGTAAAAAGTTCATTAGTTGCATTATTGTAAAATACAACATGTGAAAAACACGCTAAAATTACTTGGCCATGCCAATGATTGATATCTTGTATTTTATCTGAGTAAGAATTCAATCCCGAGATTCGTAATATTTCTTCTTTTTTTTCCATCACATTCATTAAAGATAAAGAAAAAAACTTTCCAAGCTATATTTATTATGTACCTTTTCTCCTGGTTCCCCTTTAAGTCCAGGTAAGCCAGCAACACCATCTCGTCCATTTAAACCAGGATCGCCCTTTTCTCCCGGAAATCCAGATATCCCCTACATGGTAATGTTTGAATTAATTTTAAATACTGGAAAAAAGATAATTAAGTTGCTTAAGTTCTATTAAATAAATAATAGAACTTAAGAATAATGACTTCAGTTATACAAAATGCTGATATAATAATGCTTTAAATTACCTGATTGCCTTTCTCGCCTTTCGGTCCCACTTCTCCACGTTCGCCTTTTTCTCCAGGATATCCTCTTTCTCCTCGGATTCCAGGAGGACCAGGCAGACCTGGGGGACCTTGAACACCAGGTACACCTGGACGACCAACGTAAGGGCCAAAAGGACCATCTCCAGAGCTAGGATACAAGCCTGAGCCATAAGCACCGTCTAGCTACAGAGAAGAAAATAAAATTTTGCAAAATCTAATAATGAAAATGAAAATAAAAAATTGGCATAAAAAATTTACTTTCAGATCATATTTGGAATAATTTTAACATACCTATGTTGTCAAAGAAAAAAATAATAAAATAAAAAATAAAATATATATACTTAAATTTAAAAAAAAAGCTTTAATAAATTAAATATGAACAACCAGTTAAAAAAGTAGTTAAAATGTGTTACTTGAACTTACAAAAGTAAATTCTTCACAAATAATACTTTATATTATTTAAAGTATTCTTTACATGAAAAAATTGAAATGTTCAGTAATTGGATTTAAACGGTTAATATGAGTGGTCAACTTCAGCATTTAATTATACCTTCACAACATTTCAAATAAGATAATAACTTACGTCAAAAGGTGCATGGTTATTAGCCAATCCGGGTGGTCCCGGAGGCCCGGGCATCCCTCGAGGGCCAGGACTTCCAGGTATACCATCTACTCCAGGTTCTCCCTTTTGACCTTGAGGGCCTGGCATACCCACTTGTCCTTCGTCACCCTGAAAACGAATCATTAATGCCAATACTGAGTTAGACAGCTCCCAAATAGTCAAAATTATAAAATTGAATGATTGTTTATCTTTTGGAATGTAATTTATAGTATTAATACAAAAAGACTTTGCTGATAAAACGCAATTTTAAAATTACGATTGAAAATCATCATAGCTTAAAGTGCCGAATACGTATTTATAAATCTTAGCTACCGACCCACTTACCACTTAAAAAAAAATTGAAAAATAAAAGTAATTTGTGTAAAGTGTTCTAGTACGTGGTTTTGTAACAGTTTTGGCGAATACCCCTGGAACTAATGATTTGATTCAACAGAAATTCGGAAAATACGGTGTTTAGATATTCCCCACCTCATTCTTTAATTCAGATTTCACGTTGGCAAATTCTGTTGCAGAAATTAATTTAAGCTCTCTTCTTTAATTAATAAAGTAATGCTATAACTTCGTTTTCTTTGAGATAATAACATTGACATCAATTCTATTAAACTGTAATGAGAATAGTAAAAGTTATTAATGATGTTCTATTTATTATTTTTTGACATCTGTACAAGAATAAAAATATTGAATTTATTTTATGCACAACCTTTATTTTATATAAACGACTTTTCCATTAAACAATAGAATGTATTTTTATACTAAAGAAAATTAAAAACTTGAAATATGGATAATATTTATAACGGTAATATTGAATGTTTCAAACAAAAATAAGAGTACTTTGAACCATTTTTTAAAATTTTTTAGTCAGATAAGTTATATATATATCTATATGCACACAAAAAGTTTCGTAACAGTATAATTATATTCAAATTATGTTTATTTTTTTTTGTTTTATAATTATTTGATAGTTTTGAAAAGAGTCCCAATGGGGATCATGGTAGTAAATTGTTAAAATGTGATTTTCAATATGATATACTAAAAGTTTGTTGCAAATGGGCCACTAAGCCATTTGCAGACACGGTAATTCATCAATAGTGAAAGTCATTTCATTGGCTGCACCATCTAGTGATGGCTACATCTACCAAATTGTGACGTTTGAATTCTATTCAATTCAAACTCTCATTGGATGCTGAACATTTCCGAGAGTATCAGAGCCAAGTTGATACTCATGGGATCTTTTACCTGCCACATAATCATATTACATGCATTACAATCTATCGACTCCAGCCGAGATCGAACCGACAACCTTGGGCTTACAAGGCGGGCATGTTACTTCAAAGCAACCGAGAAGACATATACGAAAAGTGAAAATATTATTTTACTGTGGAACATTCCCCCCCCCCCCGAAAAAGTACATCAAATTTCTATTCTGTAGTATCTTGAAAAGAACAGCTATAAAAGATTTGGTTAGTGATGTGGATGATGCTTCTTCGCTAGCTCAAAACTCATTATTTTCAATAAATGGCAGATGGCAGTGACTCAGAACAAGGCTTTAAATCGAGTGTTCTCCATGCGCACTCTCTCTCCTTATATTTATACACACACTAATGCCCTCTTGCGACCAATATTTATTTATTATCTTGGGGAGCCACAAGACATATTTGCAGAATACTGAACAGATGATATGACCAATCATTAGTTATTGGATTTAATGATTGAAACACTAAAACTAATTCCTAACCTACAATATAATATTATTAAATTTATGTTTAGTTTACCTTCCCATGTAGCAGTCTAGGCAATAAAATGGTAGATACTAATGTTGAAATCTGTGCCCAGTTTAACTTCTCTAAAGATTCCATACTGAGGTATCATGAAATATATTAAATCATCTGTGAATGAGCCTTTTGAAATTAACGATCTACCAAAAGCCTATCATATTTCATAAACTACTATCATCTAGAAGAGAAGACGCCTTCTAGACGACTGAGAATTGGACATGCGAGACTTACACATAGACATCTTTAACTGAATGACATTTTAACGAACAGTTTGGCTCAATATGTCCCAAGAAGACTTGGTGCAAAAATCTAAACTAAATAACCAACCAAAATAGATGTAAAAATAATTACATGGATTATATTACTGAAAAACAAAATCCCTTGGAAAATAAAATTAAATTAAAAAACTTATCTCATACATGTAAAATGTTTCAAGATGAATCAATATTATAGCAGAGAAGTTTGGCAAAAGATTAATTCCTTTAGTGGTGATAATATTTCAGTTTGGGCAGGCATTGTTCTAGTAAGGCCATTTAAGGTCAAGGAGAAAATATGAGGATAGCACCTTTCCAGCCTCGGACATTCACATAAGATCGTGAGAAAGGACGCTATCTTCTTCGATAATAAACATTTTCCCTTTGTACAACATACAATAGTGAAAAAAGATTATCCAGGATATCATCTTCAAATTTTTGAACATTAAAACTGCTTCATGATAGCTTATAACAAATGACTATGTATACCTAAAGAGATAAGTACTATATATGTGCCATAATGGTTACTTTCTAGACAATGAATAGTACTTTAATGGATCTCGAATTATTTCCAAATCACATAATCTTCAACCGAAATCATTCAATGAAACAAAAGTAGTGGAACATAAGTGCTATTTTACTATTTCAGTTTAAATATAAACAGCTGATTTATATAGGTATTAAACTATTAAAGAAAAATGTGTTATATGTGGTTTCGATCCTTTGAAAAATTATTTTCATGGGGACTTTCTTTTAAATACCAA
>BMAO01036899.1:0-62262 GCA_019973975.1 Trichonephila clavata
AAGTGACACTAAAATGAAAAACATTATTTATGCATACATTTTTGCAATATCACGTTTCCAAACGTAGTCAGATACCTTAAAAGGCTAAATATTCTATCCGTTCAAAAATTAAACTTATATTTAGTGTAGTGTCATTTTGCAACATCATTGAAAAATGACGTCATTAGTTTTACTCAAAAAACAATATTTGTTCAACGTCAAACCCGAAAAAAGTGTAAATTCTCCGAATTGTAAAAATTTGTTTGAAATTCATAAATAACATTCATCCCATTGGATATTATGAGGTTCTTTCTAATTCATCCGAGTAAGAGCTAAATACTTCACGACTGACAACCCTTTTCCCAGAGGAGCAATAGTTTCCGCTTTTTTATGGTTTGAACCGTTCTAGGCAGTAAGCCATTAATATAAAAACCTTTTGTTCTTTAGTGTCAACATATTCGCTGATGATCCTTTTCAGGAGGTGTTAAAATTCTAAGCCATTTATCTTGTTTCGTAATCGATGTTTCATACCGCAATTGCTTTTTTTTCTTTCCTTTTTGAACGAATTGCACTGAATGAAAGCCATGGTTGTTGTGACAACGTAGAGAAATATTTATTTGAAGGATTATTATAATAATTTTCAATAAAATGGGTTATACGAGGTAGGATTCAAAAATTCCCGGACTGAGTCTATAACTTTAAAAAAAATACCAATTAAACTAGTGAAACACATCTTTCTTTGAAGCAAGACCCTTGAGCAACAACACACTATTTCCATCGCTTATAAATATCATAGAAACATTTCTAGAATTCATTTATAGGTATGCCCTTTAATTCAGCCGCGATGCACTTTTAAATTCATCTGCAGATTGGATTCGACAAGCTTCAAAGCGTCGTACCAGTTCTGGAGTATTCTGAAGCTGAAGGAGGAGGCTAAATCAGAGTCTTAGGAGGATATGACAAATCAGTTTTGGTTTTCCGCCCTTTGTTTTTTGAGACCTGTTCTTACGTACCACCGCAGAAAACGATTCAATGTTTTCAGGAGTGCAGGAAGTCTGAGGACGGTCAGTATGTTCATCGTCTACGACACTTTCCCTGACTTCCCTGAAACGTTGATGCCACTCAAAAGCTTGCGTTCACGATAATATTAGACGGATCTATCCGCGTCCTTTTTTAACATAATCCTCTTGGGAAATATTTGGTCAATCAATTCAAGTTTACTCACAACCAACCCTCTGAAGAAGCAAACATGTTATTCAGATTCGGTCGGATATATGTTAGATTCTAAGTTTTAAAGCTAGATAAATTGAGAGATAAGGAATGTGGGAGGAGGATAGATTGCTACCGATCAGGTATTATTCTATTTTATAGAGTGTTTCACTGATTATATAGTTGAAAGAATTAAAGTGACGATTGGTCACTATAGTTAAATTATAGCTCAGAAAGTTAGGGCAGTGAATTTGATCCTGATATAAGAGCGTCGATATTTAAAATCTTCTCATAATTCGTGTATCTCGTTATTTACTCTCATATCGCTTAGATCAGGGGTCGGCAAACTATGGCATACGTGCCACATGTGACACGCGGCGCAATTCTCAGTGACACGCTGCACTAATCTACAAATTTTTCATTTTTTGAGAGGATGGATGGTTGATTTTGTGATATGAAAGTAGAGCGGCGCAAGCACTAGGTTAGCATTAAAATTTTTATTTATCTTATTTAACTTTACTGGAGGGAAATGCTTATATATTTTATGCTATCTCTTTCTAATATGAATAATATACATAAATACATAAATATGTGGTGTGGTAGTTAGGAGAGGAGGTGCAGCTCAGGTGTCGTCCTCGTCACTTGACCATGGTTTAAATTAAGAGTCCGTCGTCAAAAGCCCTCGCGTTTCTGAACAGTGCGACGTTAATATTCACTCACTCACTCAATGCATAGTCTCGTTAAATTTAAAGTGCAAAGCTAATATATATATATATAATTTTCTCTGTATGTCTCTCACAAGTAACTGAATGCTCAGAGTAAAATAAAAGCCATTCTTACAAATAGCTCCCTCAAAATTTAGAATTAAAAAAACATCATTGTACTCAAATGTCAATTTTACTTTTGTTCATTACGGAATTCTGCTGGTAGTAATGTTTTGATTGCTTCACTTCACTACAAGAAACAGGTTTATCAACAAATAATGATTCCAGTTCCAAAATACTAAAAAAGGAACACATTTTTTCACTGCAATAAAGTATTTTGAAGTATCTACACTCATATTCTATTTAAGTGGATACACCTAGACTTTTCCCCTTTTTAATATTGCATGAAGTGAGGATTTCCCAAAGGTAACGTTTATACCACATACATAATTGTTTTCTAATCTTCCGTTTAATAAACAGACGTTTATTCGTAAACATCATTATTTTAATTAAGCATCTCTATTTCATTATTTTGATTACCTGGGGCAAATAAGTTCGGTAAAGTCTAAAACTTACGTTAAATTACTGCAAACACTTATCTAAATATTATTCACGCAAATTAATCGTTTTTTTTCTGGATCCTAGTTTAAAGCCGTTTTTTGAGGTTTAGTAAAAATTTAAATAAAAAGAAACTGTTTCATATATTTTATTAATATCGCACTATAACTGTGAATATTAGCGTATTCTACCATGATATATATAACTTTTATTTGTTGTCAAAATTACTTTGCTGAATGATTAACAGAAAGTGTAAGATTTTTATGCAGCTGAAAAAGTTTGTTTCAAATGAGTATATGTATGTGTGATAAAAAGAATATGTTAATATACAGTTTGTATGACCATAGTGAATATTATCTTCAATTAATATAAATGCCTTAAAAATTTAATAAACGAACCAGTCTTGCGATATGCAAGGAAAGATTTTTATGTAGATAAATAGAACGTTCAAAAAAAGGCATGGTTTAATATCTAGAAATTTTGTCCAAAAGATAGTTGGAAAAGTTTATATAGCTTGAAAGAGTGCAGAATTATTTTTTTCCAATGAGTTGATCAAAACTAAATTTAATTGCTCAGAAAAGAGACAACTAAATTTTATTAAGCTACTAAAATTGGCTGTTGAAAAATAAAAATAAAATATTTTAAATGTTGAATTTTAACTAAATACTTTTAATTATTCAAAAACCTTTTAAATTTATATTATATCATTTAATAAAATGTTCTTAAAGCACTTCGGATCTCTACAAAAATTAAATTATTCACTCTTGGGAAACGAAAAAACTTTAGAACTATTACGAATATCGTTTTTTTATTAAATACTAGGATAATTTTTAATAAATATTTATTTATCGCGTACTGTATCGCCATTTCCTAGCCAACTGTCTGTTTCCTCTTTTCTCTTCTCTGACACCCTGAAGTGAACACAAGCATCATATGACTTATCCTTCAAAGTGGACTATAGATACGAATAAGATACCTGTTTCCACCGCTTTTCAATCTTTTGTTTCATTCAACACATGCGGGGATAGATTCATCCGCTATTGTGAGTAGGAATTGCCAAGAATTGTATTCTATGTGTCAGAATGACAGGTCATTTTAGCCCCCCCCCACATATGGTTTTCGATATGTGGCGACATGAGAGTCGCGGGCCAAGCGTAAATTTGCCTGGGAAGAACCAACGGTGGTTGGGTCCAAGTCTTAAGGTGCGCTGTGCAAGACCGTGTTCCTTCCGATCAGAAATTGTAGTGAGCGTAAGAAAAGCACTCCCAGGGGTTTAAAGATACCGACTGGAAGTTGACTGGGAGATTAGCGACATCAGATAGAGAGGAGTGATATGATGGAGATCATCTAGGCCCCCTTATACAGGGGCTGGTAACATATGGCACGTGGCACCATTCTCAATAGAACTCTTCACTACTTTACAAATTTGTAAATTTTTGAGTAGTTGGAAGTTGAAATGGACCTTATTTGACAAACATCTTCAGAATTATGGGCATTTACAGATCTGAATGAAAACTCTGAAGTTAAATTTACAGCGATTTTGTAAATAATTGAAAGTCAGGAGATATTTAATTGTTTGAAGAGAGAAAGTTATACATGTACTTTGTTTTCCATTTTTGTTCTACTCATTTAAATGAACAAATCTTTCCTCAAATGAAAAATATTTCGAGTGCGCAAAGAAACCGTTTAACAATTGAATGTTTAGAATCGTATCAAATTGAAAGTCACAAATTATACAACAGATAATGCTGTATGGAAGTAGAGCGGTGCAAGCACTAGGCTCGCAATACAATTTTTATTTATGTTTTCATATAACTATAATGAAGGTGTATACTTTATGTTGACTATTTTTATAATAATAAATATGCTTAAAAATACATAATACATGTGCAATTTTAATTTTTCTTTTCCTTTTTTTTTTGCTGAAAAATAGTTACATTTGGTGCTGTTAATTTTTATGATAAGAAATATCTCTCAACGATGTATAATTAATATACAACAAAACTTGAAATATCTATGTTTTTGACCTCCCTTTTTTAACACTGAATGCATTATCGCTGGAATCAAAATGTTTCAAAAATATCCTACTGTTTGGCACGCTGAATCGTATTGGTAGATTGGTTTTGCATGTCACAGTAAAAGGTGTGCGACCCCTCCTCTAGACCTACGAGAAACTCTGCTTTACTATTTGGCAGACCTTGTTCCTTACGAAATCCAGCAGAAAGCGACTGACATACGAAGATACAAAGTGTTTGACAGACAGATGTGTAAATGTTTTGAGAACGGATACAAAAAGAACATGTGTCAATTAACGATTTAAAATTGTAAGTAAAGATTAATTTTACTAAAGCTTTGTGATCCGTCTCGCTATCCAGGAATTAAAGTATAAACCTGGAGATTTAAGTAATATTTACAGTACCTAAAAGTGTATAAAAACATATTACATGGAAATTTGCGAATACACCTATTCATTTCCATCTTTCAGAAAAGAACACCTGTTGATTTGATACATTAATGTATTATTTGGAAGCTTATGATCTTATTTAGGATTGGTTTAAATTTTAAAATCTTGGTTGCATATGGTAATTTTCTGCTTCCATGTTGTTTTAAACTACAGTTTTCTTCTGTTACATATTCTATCTGTTTCATAATTTTAATGAAGAATTAAAGTAGCGAAAGAGAGAGACTCTAAAAGAAACATATGACATAAAAAATTGTTCAAATGATGCAATAAAATGTAATAAATGTGATTCCAATTAAGTCAACATAAGTGAATAAAACATATATACACGTTTTGGACTTTAAAGGAAATTAGAGAGGTATATTAATACGGATAGAATCAGGACACATTCAACAACAAAAAGAAAAAAAATAGGTTGTAAAATTTCCAACACTGCCAGCTTTTACTGCACAAACTATTAAAAAAAAGGCTTTATTTAGCTCAATAATTCACAACCACTGTACCACAGCACTTTTGTGTGCCACCAAATTCTTAAAATGTGCTGCCAGATTTTTTTTTTAAATTAATTAATTATACTCTAAGAGAAAACGTACAAAAATCTAGAAACGACTCTTTCGGCCACTTAATAGAAATAAAATTAAAAAATTGTCAGTATGACCATTTGACTACACTAGAGTAGAGAATTATTCATTACTTCTTCCCAAACTTAGATATAAAAAATAGATTATTCCACTCGTTTATAAATCGAGAATTAATTTCAAAACATTTGGAAGAATCAAATAATTCATTTTGAATTAAAATTAAAGGCGATTATCCCATAATAGCAAATATAGCTTTTAGTATCTACTTTCTGTATTTTACCTCGTGTGGATTCAGCTTTTCACCATCAACAAATACAGAAATGAAAGAAAAATAAAACTTTTAAATGTATATGACAAAATTAGGGTTGCATTGCCTTTTTTTACGACGAAGTTAAAACGAAATGAACCAAAGTCATCAAGCTCAAATTTCACATTTAATGTATTCTTATAATTAATTTTATTTAATTACTCAATAATTATTTTATTTTTTGTCGCACATATTATTTTATTTTACCTCGAAAGCTCATAAACTGTATCACATAGTGAATAAATTATTTCACATTATATATAAGCATAATTATTTTAAACTTATTTTATTGTGCCACCTGATTTTGAGATTTTTAGTCGTGTTCCGTATCAAAAAACAAACAAAAAAATGGTTGAGAATCACTAATTTAGAGACTGTAACTGCCGCTTACATCATTACTTGGGGTAACCAAAAGTAATTAATAGAATCTCGGGGTAAATTAATATATTTAAAGACATAAGATAGCACAGTTACAAAGAACAGACACTTAGACAATTACAAGACAAACATTTAGAGAAAATAAGTGAAAATAAGTAAAGTTTACATAGTCCAGGATTGGACATCGAAATGGGGACACACGCTTGTCCAGATCCAAACTCTCTCTGACCGTACTACAGTGTTTCGTACAGTCACACTTCCGGTTTAAGCCCTTATTGTAATGGCAGCACCTACATTTCGGTCTTGGAACTATATATACCGTGTGTTACAAAACTAAATTTAACCACCTTTCTTCTTTGTAAAGAAATTAAAATCATGTGAACACTTCTACACAACTTATGAAACGTAGAACCCGTTTTCTTGAAACATATATTTATTCGTTATTATTTATTCCAATAAATATATTTGAATAGCCTAGTCACTTTCAATGCGTTCGTTATATGCTTTTGGAAGAGGGGGGGGAGAGAAAAAAGAAGAGAAAAAAGTAACTGCTTGTGAATAAAACCGATAACGAAGCATGATAAACGGGTTAGCCTTTTAACACGCTCTGTGAGGGATCATAGACAAATATGTTGATATTTCAAAATAAAAGTTGCTTATATGAATGGCAATGCTTTGAATTTTCGAGCCTTTGAATATTTGAAAGTTACTCGCTGGTTAAGATATGTCAATGGTAAAGATGCTTTGCAGAATGGTAGTAATCTCAAACCAAAATTTCTTGATAAAATTGGAAGATTCCCTTCTAATGCTTACAAATATTGTTTCACTTTTAGAAACATACTTAGTCACTTTTTATTCAACATACAGAAAATGTTTGTTAGGGTTCTTGTATGCCACTAGATGGCACTATTTAAATTATAAAGTGTGTATTATTGTTTACCCGGAAGATAATGTAAGAACGAAGAATTGTAGGAGACTGTGTGTGAAGGCCATTCGCTCAATGTTAGCGATACTTTTTAATTTTATTATTTGAATAAATTATATGAAAAGTGATCAACAATGGCTATTTCTGTTTAATAACCAATGTCATAAAACCCCTAAGAATTTTAGTAAAAAATTTGAAATCTGGTCCATAGTATCATTAAAGAAAATTCAAAATTTTCTTTGAAATTGAAATTGAAAAATTGAATGCTGAAAGTATAGTAAGCATTTCTTTTTTAAAATATAAAGTTAAGTCAACCTATTTAATAGTTATACTTGTACAAAGTTATCCGAAAATAAAATTCCATAGTCAAGCTCTACTTTTATGGTTCAGAGGCTTCTGAATTTGTTATTTTTTCTTTAAAATTATTTTTGTCTGTTCTAGAATTAATGTTAATATCAAAACTCTAAATGATGATCTTGTTTTTTTTTTTTTAATTTTTATTTTAATCATGATTAAGACTCAGTTTTATACGTAACCCATTAAAAATTTAATTTCTAGTACTTCAGGTGTCTTACACATCGGAAGTTTGGAATTCCTTTTTAATCACATATATCATTATAAATGAGTTATCTTCAATATATTTCTGATGAAGAAAGTTTTCACTATTAGTTACATTAATTAGCAACCCCGTCTATGTATTCTAATTATGTATATAATCTCAAAAAAGGGGGTGGAGTATCTTTCTGTCTAAAATTAATCTCGAAAAACATCAAATATAAGTTTAAAAGAATATTTTCTACTACGTATGTGTTTTTCTGAAGGGGGAGATATAATATCAGAGATAGCTTAAGGGGGGAACCCTCTTAAAGCTACATTATGATTACAATACAGTATATCTAATTGTATATAAGGGTTGTCCAAATGAAGAGTGGACAAGTTGAATAAAGAAAATACCTTTACTGAAATTTAAAATAAATCGCTTTGGTCGTTGTTACACAGGTCCCGTTGTTTCAACAGTAGGTCTATGACTTCGCTGTAGGAATGTGGTTGATTCTCAAGGAAGTCATGCATGGCTTCCTTCACATTATCATCTAAATGGGAACGTAATGCCCTCTTACATGGAAAAAATTGTGTAAAATTTCTGGAAGACAAATCCGGACTGTATGGTGAGTGTCCCAACACTTTTCAACGAAAATTTGTTTAAAGTTTTCTGTGCTGCACGAGAAACGTTTGGCCCGTTGTTGAGGTGGAGATCTGGTATTGTTTGCACCCTTCACGAAAACTTTTGCACCGATTCGAATTAAGCAGGGCTTGCCTTAGTTTGACCCTATCCGCTGATAATTACTCTCATTCAGTTCACGTGCCGATATCAGATACCATACTACCACGCATTGCTCCGATATGAAGGCATCCATGAATAGCACGACTACTTTTGATCTTTTTTCCTCTAACAAGAACAGATTTCATCATGGACTAAATTCATGTGATGTCACGATCACGTGAAAACTGTGCCACGTGATTACGCTGCGGTTTGTTTACTACTATCGCTAGGACTATTTTGCTATCGCAGTTTCAAATTGTACTTTTAAAAATGTCTCAATTTGCTAAAATGATTGCTCAATCAATAAATAAAAATATGATTGAGGGAAAAAATCACATTTTCTCATAAACCAGTGCAAAATATGAGTGTTTTGAAAGCATGTTGACGTGAGGATTATAAACCATCTCCCCAGTGTTTATTACGTATGTAATTACTTTGAAGAATATTTTCAATATCGACGCCAGCTTAAACCAAGCTTTATTCTCACTATTGTTGTCTTCACAAAAGAAACCTCTTCAAAATGGATTTTGGAGAGATGTACTTTCACAAACATGTAAATACTTCAAAGCAAATTTTTGTTTATTTTAAATAAAATCATATAGATAACATACATAAGAAAGTAAAATATGTTAGTTTACTTAAGCAAATTTTTGTTTATTTTAAATGAAGTTATATTGAGAACATATAATGTTTAATTAACTTAGGTTTTACTTATTTTACGCATCTTCAGAGTAGTAACAAAGGTACTTAAGTATTTAATTATATAAAATTAGAACACAGGAATATGATATGTAACCATACATTGGCAGTGTTTGCTAAGGATTTACTTGTTTCATTGATTTTGCTTATTTATTTCTTTTCTTCACTCCTCCCCCTAATACTTCAAACCCGCGCACCTAACGTGAAAAAACGATGACATTGGGGAGCGAATCACGTAAATTTTAATTGTCAGTTATGGGATTAATTATGAACCGTACAAATGAAAAAGATAAATGTTAATTTTTGTATATAATTTTATGTATGACAAGCCCATATGATCACTGGTAATTATTAAACTTGTTCTTAACTTAGAATTGTTAAATTAGTTATAAAATACATTATGCAGTACTGATACATTAAAAGTGTATTATATCAGTGTGAAAGTGTATTTTATTTTTTATCATGCCAGAATATTTTTTGTTTGTTTAGTTTCAGTAAATTAATATACTTTTTAAAAAATATTCTTCTGTTTTTGACTTTTTAATAGGCTTACGCCACCATCTTAGATTTATCACACACCTCTGGGGACAAAAACGAAAACAAAAAGATATAATAAATTAAAAGTATGGCATTAAAGTATCACAGAAGGTGTTTTAAATTGCTGCCATTGCCATGCATGCACACTCGACAACAACGCGAAATAGATTGGCGTACATGTTCGAAAATATTAGGTGTTTTACGAATCGTAGAAGAAGCGATGGGTACTCGTGCCACCAGGCCTATTTCAGAATTGACGGGCGTGTCGTTAATCGTGGTTCTGAAAGTTTCCCTGTTCCGATGCATCCGAGCGAATGTTTGATCATTCGGTTGCCGCCCAGTTGGATATTTTCCCCATACAACCGAACAGCAACACGTCCTTTTCCATTGGCTAGGCCGTAGTTGAAGTGGATAACCACCAACTCCGTGTTTATGACGAATCATATTCATCGAACACTTTCCATGTCTGAAATGAGGAAATCACATACGCCAAACTTGCGAGAATAATAGAATCGAGTTGAAGATTCCTTTTAGACCCAGTCGTCTAATGCATCATTTTATATAAACGGAAGATAAGTTAAATATAAATAAGTATTTCCCAATTAAATTTCCTTTTAAATAGCATTGTCTTGTTATCCTACTTTGCCAGATCGTCAATATTATCACATGATGAAATTTTCCACAAAATTTATTGAAGTTGCCGCAAATGGCTTTTGTAAACATCGGTAAATAATATCTAATTTTTGTTCACTTCGTTTCTACTCATATAACTCAATTTCAACATATAAACGTAAAATCCAAACAACAAATATGCATTCAGAAATATCTTCCTGCACTTTAAAATTACTTTGAATTTTCATTTTACTCTGAAGACTACGCCCACTTTTATAATTCGTTTATATATTTTACCGATGATTACTTATGTTATAAAGTACTTTATATGGTGTGATAAGAAGGGAATAGTTTTAACGTTTTCCTCTGAGTTTCTGAAAAAAAATTATTTTTAATTTGGATAATAAGGCTTGTATTGAATTTGAGAAATTTTTTTTCAGTTGAAAGAATAACGTAGATATTTCATTTAGTTCCATGAGTTTAAAGAACGAAAATAATTCTATACAAGTGAATATTTCGTATATGTTTCATTCTTTGAAACAGTTTTCTGTTAAAATGATTTTAACTAATATAGATACATTTGATATACTTCACAATAAAATTTAATTTTTTTTTTCAAATAAAGGATTATTTCGTAAAATAATGGAAACATTTATTTTATTTAAACTTTTTTAAAAATATTTATTAAATTAATATTTAAAAGACTAAAACTGTAACTGATATGAGAAGAAAAAAAAATAAAAACTACTGTTGAAACAGACAACATTATTTATTTTAATAATTAATGTAACATTAATTCAATAATTTTTTTTTCAAATAAATTATTATTTCGTAAAATAATGGAAAAATTTATTTTATTTTAACTTATTTTTAATATGTATTAACTTAATATTTAAAAGACTATATAAAACTGTAACTGATATGAGAAGAAAAAAATTAAAAACTACTGCTGAAACAGACATTATTATTTATTTTAATAATTAATGTAACAATTACGTAACTATATGTTAATGTTTTCAACAAAAACAATTTACTTTTACATTAGGTAATATCCACATTCATTTATTGACAAATTAATGGTCCGTAATGAAACTCTACCTCACACGACTCAGACTTAAAAACTGCACTTTGGTCCAAAATTAAGGTTACACACATAAAATGTGTGAAAACGGATGAACTGTTTATTTACTGTGTTGTTACGAATCGCACAGAGACATAATATAATGTAAGAAAGGATATTGTAACATGACAATATCAAAGAGATTTTAATTGGGAACTATGATACAATTTACATCAAAAAGTAGGAAATCATGAATCAGAGATAACCATTTACCTCGGGAAAAGTCTGTCTTATTGGATGTGACTGTTGTAAATTAAATATTAATTGTATAGATGGTGCTGTAGGTCATCCGGGAGATGTGTTCTTTGTTTGGCTTGTAGAGTCAGAGTCATGTAATGTTCTTTGTGCTGTGTACTTGTCTTCTGTGTTGTCTACGAAGTAAACCAAAATGCCTAAAGGATGGTGTGAATCATTGGAATGATATAGAGATATAATAAAAATATAATCGTCTGACTGAACATGGAATAAATAACTGAGGAAATATAACAGTGATCACTGTGAACTTTTATACAAACCTCACAAGCTATACTGTTTATGAGGGTGTCAATAAGTATTTGTGGCATCAAAGCCTATTTTTCCAAGAGAGAGATTTTAAATTTTGGGGTAGCCCTGAGAGGGAAGCTACGCTAAAAAGTGACTTTTTCTAGACCAGGGATGGCAAACCAATTGCACACGTGCCACTGATGGCACTTAAAGGGCATCAACATTGTTTGAACTTTAGGTCAAAACAACAAATTTCACAATGAAGTATTACGATCAAATGCGAGTGATGCTGTGGGGAGCACACTCGTTTGTTAATGTTTTGCCTTAGTTACGTCGTGGAATGCAATTGCTAATGAGGCGAAGTTTTTCTATGCACAGCCTAGTAAATTTCGTTGGCATTACTTTATTTTAAAGTTATATTTACGATTTCTAACCGATATTTAATATTGTTAATTTAGCAAAAAAATAATAATTTATAAATAAATAAATACAAGATAGTTAGTGTAATAAAGTTTCAAACTTGATGGACCGAAGAGTATGGCATGATTAGTAAAGGCAACATAGCGGTGTGTATTTTATGTTCTGAAACAGTTGCCCCTAAAACATCGTCTATAAAGTAGATTAAAGACACATTTATATATATATATATATATATATATAACTGATTTAAGGAGCTGGTTCTAGCTATTTTATCCGCAGTTTCATTTATCTATTCCTGCGAGTGATTATTCTTAGAAATGAGTAACACTAAAGACTAGCTTAGAAACCGTTTGGAAGATGATTCCAATTCAACATGCATTCTGCTAAAAGTAACATCTTACAGTCCTAATGCGATATTTATCATCTAATCTTCCATAACAGAAGTCACACTAATGTTACTTTATATAATTTGAATTACACATATAACTGAAATATTTACTACTATACAGTGCAAAATGTACTTTTCGTAGTAAATAAAGATTTTTGAGTTGTTAGTATTTAGTTTTATTATTTTCAAAATAAACGCGAGTCGAAATTATTTGACGGCATGTATATGCCTCAATAAACATTTCTCTAGAAAAAGTGGCACGTTGATCTATAAAGGTTCGCTAACCCTGTTCTAGACCATTTCAAACATATTGAATAGATTTGGGATCCGGAGACTTTGAGGATCCATTCTTGCGGTGAATATCCTTTCATTCATGAAATTCATCAACAGGGAATGTTTTGTGTGGCCGCACGTTATCGTTCATAAAAATGTAGTCCCAGTCCATTGCATCCAGAAAACCTCACATAGACTTCCAGGACTTCATCCGTATATCACTGTGAGCTGAGAGTGCCAGCATCAAAACGTACAATACAAGTATGAATGCCCAACATTATGCAACCATACACAAGAATTCCTTTACCACCAAAAATCTGTCGATTTTTATTACCTAGGAGGGATAAGGGCGAGCTCCATTTTCTCTCCAGGTGAAGACTTGGCAAGGAGCATTTTGCCTGGTACAATTCAACTCATCACTGAAAAGGACACTCTCCCATTCGTGTGGTGTCTATGACTGACACCACAAGAATGGGACTTCCACAATATCCTGTATTTCCTGCTGGATGCAGTCAAAGGGGTCAAACTAGAATGGACGCCGGGCTAAGGGCCAGTCACTTTAAGATGGCTATAGACTATTTGCATGGAAATTATTCTTCCAGGCACAACAGCAAGGTCACGAGCAAGCTGAGGAGCCATTATCCGTCTATATCGGCATGCGCTTAATTCCAAGTAGCAATTCTGTGCATATGTCGAAGCTCTGGGGCACGTTGACGGGCATTCCTGGTGGCAATACCACTTGTTTAGAATTGATTCCAAAGATACCACTTTGATTCAGGACATTTATAACCATCGAGTCATCTCCGTTTGAGACTGACCAGTTTTAATCCGGCCAACCAGCCCTCCATCTCAAGGAATCATCTAAACGATAATGAGGTCATTCTCATTGCAAACAGATTAACTTGCATGTTTTAATGATAAATTCACAAACCTGGGGCAAAATTCCCTTATGCTTATACGGTCTCATTCCAGTAAATCTGCAAAAACTAAGGCAAAACGACATATTTTCCTAAACTGAAGGTTGATATTGTGATAATCATTCGTCAAATTATGTATAAAATACAAATTGTATCAGTTTTACTGCAGGCATTTTAAAATCAGGACGAAAAACATGTTTCTGACCTTAATTTTTGACATGGCAATGTAATTTAGATATTCATTTTGAAAAAAAAAAGGTAAAACAAAAAAAAAATAATAATAAAAAGGAGTTTCCTCAAATAAAATTTCAACTTGTCACTTTCTGTTTGTAACCAATGTAGAAATTTTCATAGGAACTCCAGTTTTTTTATCATGTATGTACAAAATATAGTTTTTATATATCATTTCAATAAAATAAAAAGAAAAGGATTATTCTCGGTTAACGTCATTCTTTGTATTTGTATAACAAAATTTTCAAAATATACCACTTTTTAAAATATTTATTGCGATTTTTAATAAATCGTAATGAACATCCAACTATTTACTCTTTTTGCACTAGTTTACTGATAAAACTGTATCCCATTTCTATCCAAATAATTGAATTCCAGTAAATTATCCAATCACAAATATTCTTTACAATAAGGTCACTTTTAGAAGTACAATATTGCTTAAAATAAAATGTCACCTCCAAGAAAATGTCTCGGATATTCCTCTACTCAGAAACTTAATTCCCTGGCGCCTTTGACTTTTTCCTCGAATATTTTTTTTTGCCCTTGAAAACAAAGCATTGTAATTTACATTGTCCTTGCTAATGACTGTCGTCGCGAAGTGCTCAAAGAAATAAGAATGAAAGTTAATGCGGTACGGTCCTTCGGAAGGGAATAATTATTCCGTAGGGAAGGAGAAGGATTTCTTTTTGATCTTCACGGTTTTGATAGAGTTTATGCAGAAATCTTTTTGAAACTTCAAAAAACTCAGTATAAAATTTCTTAGTTTTCTCTGAACTTTTTTCTTTAAAGCATAATTTAAGTTAAGACGAAATGGTATCGTCCCAAAAATCATCGAAATATCGATTATTTCATTGACTTGATACCTAAGTCATTTTTATTATCAGCTTTTATTATTTTTTAATAAGTTAGCTAATAATTTTTGGTAGCCGGTCATCCGCTATTGTGGTCAGTGCCGTTGAATACTGTGTTTTTGGTCTGGGTTTGAATCCCTTAGAAGGCATGGATCTTTGTAAGAGTATAGTTCCTTTTCCGCATAGGGTACTCTAAATAGCCGTACAGCCACATCTTACTCTCGTGAGGTTGGTGGAAAGGAAAGAGAGGTGGTAGGCCCTGATCTTTTCCAGGATGCTCTCGCTTAACATTAGGGTGGAATCGAGTCAAATCCCCCTGGCACCTTCATGCTGCTCCAAGCAACGGATAACGACCAGCCTTAATCCAGCCTCTTGCCACTATGAACTACTTGGGCCTTGATCTGATGTTACTCTCGATCAGGTGGGAAAAGTAACAACATAATTTTTAGTGTAGGGCAGGAAAGTATGCAGTACTCTTCCACGCCAATTTTCAAATCGTCTGCTAGAAAGGACGATAAATTAAGAATATTTAAATGAACATGTAATGTTTTGAACTTTATCATGCTATTCAAGAAATTAAAAATTTAAATTGATTATTATACATATAGAATTTTTGATCATGTACTATTGGAAACCCTAAAGCCTTTTAAACTGTTTAAGCACGTATAATAATTTTTTTATGAAGGTCCTGAAATTTAAGTTTTATAGAACTGTGTAGGAAAATAGTTCTAAGACGTGTAGATTTTTTATAAATATCTTAGTTAAAGTTGATGTATTTTTGAGATTTATTTTTCTGTTGAAAAGTAAATAATAATAATGATAATAAATAAATAAATAAAGCAGTTACATCCGAAGGGAACTTATACTAAGTTTTATGTAGCGTGTTATGAAGTACGTAGTTATAAAAATTAAGGAAACCTTAGGGCAAAATCAAATGTAATTTAAAACATCAGAGAATTAGCATTCAGAATTAATGTTAAATAATAAAAAATAATGTAAAATTCCGATGAAGAATAACTGTGTTATTTTTTAATATTTAAAGCGAGAAGACTTCAAAATGTTTTAATATGAGAGCAGGTGCGCACTCTATACTAAAGTTAATGGTCGCGCGGGGTGACTGAGTCATCCCAATGCTTTTCTTATGATTATTTTTAATGTATACGATAAAAGTCACAGTTCCAGTAAATAATTAAACTAAGAGAAAATATACTTACCTACTTTCAAAGGTTTTTCAATCAGACACACATCACGCACGCCTTTGGCGCCACCTCAAAGCGCTATTTAAGGCTTGGAGATTTCGACGATTTCAAGTGCGGCAATTGTGTTTTTCTTGTGATTTTTTCAAAAAACGATCAGTTATGTCTCGTAGAAAACAGCTATCAGCTTTTGATCAAGTATCCGAGTTCGACAGAGGAAGGATAGTGGTCTACCGAGATTGTGGATTATCTCTTTCAGGGAAATCGGTAGTCGTGTTGGACGAAACCAAACAACTGTAATGCGGACATGTGACCGTTCGATGCAGGAAGGTACGACGGACCGACGTGGTCGATCGCATCCACCTCAGTGCACCACTTCACATGAGGACAGGAAAATTGTACGCATGGCATTGACGGATCGCTCAGTCACATCAGGAACTATAGCACAGCACATTGAGTCTGCAACGCATCATTCAGTGTCTGAGGGTACCATTCGACGCCATTTACAGCAGATTGATCTGTCCGTAAGACGACCATTGCTAGGTCTACCCTTGAAGCAGATCCACAGACGTCTTCGCCGCCAATGGTGCGATGAAAGAAGGATGTGGGTGACAGAATGGAATGAAGATGTCTTTACTGGCGAGTCACGCATCTGTCTGCAACACCACGATGGTCGAATTCGAGTCTGGAGACACCGTGGTGAGAGGATGCTGAACATCTGTGTTATGCACTGCCACACTGGTTCTGCACTGGGCCACAGCCATATTTCAACATGATAATGCGCGACCACACGTG
This sequence comes from Trichonephila clavata, assembly GCA_019973975.1. Lineage (NCBI taxonomy): Eukaryota > Metazoa > Arthropoda > Arachnida > Araneae > Nephilidae > Trichonephila > Trichonephila clavata. The sequence continues at coordinate 16,946 of BMAO01036899.1, forward strand.
TCAGGCATTGTCCAAATTTTATTCGTCAATCACCAGATTGAATTGCTTCTCTGGCCGGCTCGCTCTCCGGATCTTTTGCCGATAGAAAACATGTGGCCCATGGTTGCTCAACTATTGGCCCAGATTACACCCCCAGCTGCCACACCATATCAACTTTGGGAGCGGTGGAAGCTGCTTGGTCTGCTGTACCCCAAGAACACATCCAAAGTCTCTTTGAATCAATGCCATTGAGTGTGGCAGCGGTGATCTCCAACAATGGCGGCTACTCTGTCTAGTGATTCTGGCAGGAACCACACTTCACAGAAGTCTATAAATTTAATCATTTGATACTTGGTCAACATGTTATGTACAAAATAAATTTTGTTGTGTTATCTCTTATCTTTCTTGGTGTTGCATTTACGGTGACCAGCAGTGTACAAGCAAATATGTGATATTTTGTTCACGTTATTGCAGTTTTGCTATCCTTTTTGATGATCGACAAGTATCCTGTTGAACCTTTCCTTGCTTGTTGTGTCATTTTTTCGGGGTTAAGTGTGTCTTGAGGTACACTTATGGCTTCATATTTTTCTTGATGGGGTTCTTTAAGGAGTAATTTCTCTTTCGTTTCATGTTCATCGCTTTTCTCGTGGCCGCGGTAGCCAAGTGGTCTAGGCATCGGATCATGGCTAGCATGTCCTGAGTTCAATCCCAGTACCTCTAAAGACCCGCCGTGTAGGGGAGCAATGCACGTTAAATCTGTTGTGAGCCTAAACTTCCTCCCATTGTAGTGGTGTGGTAGATAGGAGAGGGGTGTGCCAGCTCAAGTGTCGTCTGCGTCACTTGACCATGGTTCAAAATTACGCGGACCGTCGCCAAAAGCCCTCGTGTTGCTGAACAGTGCGACGTTAATATTCACTCATTCACTTATCGCTTTTCTCAAATTTACTTTCGCTGTCATGACTAATATGCATTATTTCAGCAGGATTTTCCCTTGCTTGATAAGTTTCAACTTCCGTTAATAAAGATCACAAATGCCACTTTCTTTTTTTATATTCATTTACATTTATAAACGATAATTAGTCGTACACACACCAATCAAAACCATTAAACTGTTCATAGGGGGGGGGGATGTAGCATGTTCATAGAAAATATTTTGGAACAAAAGTGGTCATGCGGGGAACTCGGTAAAAACAAGTACCTTAATATTGTAAAACAACGCTCACCACTCCCAGAAAAAGAGGGAGATAAGTGACAAATGTATTTTAGTTCCCATTAACATCGTCATTTAAGAGGTTACTTTTAAGAGGTCATTGGGAACAAATAAACAGTTTTCCCAGAATTACCGATTTCATAAGCCTGGGGAGACTCAGCGCCACACGCGACCGCTCCCTGGTTAAAAGTGTATTTATTCAATGTAAAAATATGGCTGTTAGTTCTTAAAAATAATTGAGTTAAACGTTTTTCATTGCGCTTTATGTTTTTTTAGAGTAGTCATAAAATAAAACTTGGCAAATAATTCTTCAAAATGCAATCCGGGTTTTTCAAAAATCATAAAACTCTTTAACATGGAAAAAAAACACAACATAAATATATTAACTGAGAGAAAAAGGGAAAGAAAGTTCAGTTCGAAGGCCAAACAGATGATCAGGAAATATATGCTGCCTCTTTGGTGTAAAGTGAATTAAGTCTTGCTCTTTTTTTTTCTACAGCTCATGTACAGTATTCCAATAACAATAACAGTGATGAATTTTTTACCTTCCAGGATCTTTTCTCTGTGTCTGGGTTTTATTTCTGAAAGAGTAGAAATCTCTCATCGTGGAATTACAGCAAATCAAACAAAGTGTTTTTTTTTAAATTTGGTTACAGGATCAGAGATATAGCTAATGAGCGTTTGGAAGTGGAAAGTAATATCGCCAGATGATATATATAAATTATATCAGTGTAAATGTGTATTTTTTTGTGAGAAAGTATTTTGTGTTTTACTTCATTCCAGTGAATTAATTTTTTTAACCTTTTATTTTCCATATGCTCGCGCCCCCTCGTAGGGTTATTGCGCCCCTTAGAGGGGTGCACCCCACAGTTTGAGAAACGCTGATGTACACATATATCTTGATCCGCTTGTTGATCACTTGTAAGCTCTTTCTTAAACTGCTGCAGTCCTCTTCGTTCTATCTTCTCTATTATTTTCACTTATCTGAAAGGTAGTTCTAGCTTCAATGATAACTTAAGTACGAACGACACACTACTATCTATTAAAAACTAGCCACTCCTGATTCACGATTGATTTTTACACACCCATTGTCAGGGTTAAAATACCATTTACATTAGCATAAAATCAAGTCATCTCTACGGAATGCAGTCTTAAATTCCAACCACAGTTAGAGAATAATATCCCCATGAGGAGTAGCAGAAAGGTAGCGGATAAAACCCGTCACAGACTATGAAATGAAACAGCTCCCTGCAACATGTTTTCTTGTTGCTGGAAAGTGTGAAGGATGCCTCTTAGGCAAGAATTCCTCCATTCTTCTAGTCTTGCCCACCTGGAATATAAATTGCGAACAGCCAGCAGAGGAAAGTGAGCCTCTTTTATAATAAAATAGTAAGATAGATTAAAAGCAATCGACTGACCGATGTGTGGGAGGAGCAGGAGAGAGGGGATGGAATCAACGAGAGAAAAAGAATGATTTGAGAAATGGTGTTCGCACAAGTGAAATTGCCATAACAGAACCTTGAAATCAGCTTAGTTTTAGAACAAGTTTTGAAAGACTTAGGATTTTTTTTAATACAATTTTTTTTCAGAGGGTTGCCGAAGAATATGAGGAGGGTAACCTGTAATCCATTAAACACGTCCTAATTGGTCATCGGGGCTCATTTCGAAGCAGGTGGTTGATAAAAAAATCAACTGTAATGCGGAATGCCCCAAGTCGAATACTCCTTGCACAACTGCAATGACGTGGATCAGTGTAGAATGAAAAAGGACAATTGGCGCAAGCATCTTATGACCCCAGCTTCAGATTCTGAGTTGACTGTCAATGGGCAATGCAGTCACCAGTGTCCTGGTTACAAATCAGAACGTTCATAAGACCTCATTACAGATTGAAAGCTTTGATCAGATGATCATTCTAGTATTTCCCTTTTCTGTCGTCGCTTTCGACTGACCGCAACCTTCTCAGAGTTCTATACAGCTATCGGTCACTCATTCTTGAAAGTATTGTCAAATGATAATATCTCTTCGATTCATGTAAAACGATCTTACGTTTTGATCAATCCGCTTTCTTTAGTTGAATTGCTCATTCAAATGGTGAAATCTGCTAGCACTGTCTCCGAACCCATCAGCAAAGCAATGACACTGTTCACGTTGGTACAAGAAACAACATTTTCACGGAAGTTATATCTTAACATTTGGATGCTTTGCTGCAATATATGTCACCATAGTACACCGGAAGTAACGGTAAAGATTTCGTGGAGAGCGAATCATGAATTCAAATCTAGGTGCCACTGAAGACCCACCGTGGGAAGGGATTTGCACGAAATATCTGCCATGGATGAAAGTCCTCAAGTGAACGTATTGGGAAGTATGGGAAAGGTGCCAGCTGAAACGTCATCCTCTGCACTTTAATGGGGATCAAAGTTATGAGGTCCATTGTCAATAGACGTCACGCTGCATTACTGAAAGTTTGCAGCATTAATAAAAAATATTTCAAATCCGTTGCAGAAGATTCAACTTAATTCCTTATTGGTTGCAAAAAGTAATTCATTTACATATCCTGCAAAAGTTACGCGCACACTTAATTTTGTCCAATTCAGATAACTCCTTAATGTGTCTTTGCATATACCTATAATTTGTTAGATAAAAAGATAAAATAATGAGTGAAAATGTGAGAAAATACATTTTCACGTAGAAATCGTATGTTTTAAATTTATGATTGACTTGAAATTAAAGTACCTCATTTATTTGAATCCAAGCCACCATCGATTCTAAGAGGCATTCCAATTTATCAACACCTTTTTTTTATGAAGAAATATAAAAAAAAGTGTAAATGATTTATCAAAGACCGATATTACGAACTAAAAGTATTTGAAATGAGAACTAATAAGAAGTGATTTTAATTAATTTATTTCACCAGTATTAAAACCTTTTAAGCACATAGTGAATTTGTTATTGTTTTAATTGTCAGAGTATCATGTTCAATTTCCTCTACAAACGAATTTTTCCATCTACGACTTTAAGCAGTAATCAATTTTTAGTAGCTTTAACATTGTAAAAAAAAAGAGTAACTTTTTTTAGATTAAAATAAATATGGTAATTGAAAATTCATTAGTTAAATTAATGTGAAATATATTTCGCTTTTACATATATTACAATAACGAAATTTAAATTATGTATCTATTAAATGAATAATTAGTAACTTTTTTCTGTAATTAATTTGTTATGAAGTGGGTTACTAGGTATTAATTTTTAAAAAAAATAAAATTAAGCCTACTATGAAATATTCATTAGTTAAAATGGTGAGAAATCTTTTTATGTTGTAACTTTGAAAAAACTAAACATAAAATATTTGTTTATTTATTAAATAAATACTAATTACTTGCAACTGTTATTATCAAGTGTTTAATTGGATATCTATAATAAATAAAACTAAATTAAGGAGATTTAATAATTCTATATATTTTCTCTTTATTGATGTGTGTTTTAAATCATTCTGAACAATAAATATAACGGGAAACACAAAGCAAACATATGCATAATACAATTTTTTCGTGATTTTATTTTGAACATATAAATAAGAAATGATGTTTTTTAAGTATAATTCAATATTAAATTGCTTATTTTAACTAATCTAATTTAAAATGCCAATGAATGTTATGTAATATTAAAAAAGTATTAAGGATTAATTCAGTAAACATGTGATTTTATCATACTCTTAATTTCTTCTTTTTTTGTAAGACGTAAATTATTTTAATATCAGAAATTAACAAAATAAACTGCTGTTTGCAAAAAATGCAATGCCATGAATTAGTCATCACAGAATTAAATGAAATTTAATGCACAAATGACTTGTATTAATACAAATAAATGACAAAATCCTCAAAGCAAAAAAAAAATAAAAATATTAAGCCCGAAATCAGTATTTGGAATAGCCACCACGCGCTTCAATAAATGCTGCTATACGACATGACATGGAGTCAAACAGATTTTGAATGTCTGCTTGTGGAAAAGAATTCGATATTGCTTGCATGCACAGTAAAAATTCGTATTTTGAAGCGGCAGGACTCGGATCACGAGCGAGACGCCGACCAACCAAATCCCAAACGTGCTCAATAGGCGACATATCTAGTGAATAAGCAGGCCAAGGAAAAAGTTGCATGTGTTAGGCTAAACAGAAGTCCTGAACAGACTTTGCAAAATGTGGGCATGCATTATCCTGCTGAAAGATAGCTCCAGGGATGCCTTGAAGGAAGGGAATGACTTCGGGCTGTAGCACTACATGGACGTACCTCTTGCTATCGAGATTACCCTCAATTCGAAGCAAATTGTATCGTCCATGAAATGAAATCGCACCCCAAACCATAGCTCCGGGTGTTAGACAACTATCTCGTTCGATTATGCACTCTGGAAGGCAGCGTTCACCGGCATAGAGTCTAACGCGAATGCGGCCATCGTGGTCCCATAAATTGAAGCGTGATTCATCTGAAAAGACAACTTGGTGCCAATCAGCTTACCAGGCTCTGTGCTTATGAGCCCATTGCAGACGCAGCCGTCGATGGTTTGCCGTGAGGGGATCCTGTATAAAGGCAACCTTGTACGCAATCCACAGTGCAGCAGACGTCGACGAATAGCCGGGGCCGACGTTAGTACACCTGTAGCAGTAGACCAACGTGCTACCAACTGCCTGGAGGAAGTTGTACGGTCATTCACCGCTATGCGGAGCAGATATCGAACATTGCGCGCTGACGTCAACTTCCGTTGTCCACTGCCAGTTTTGTGAGTTGTTCGGTGCTCATCGGTCCACTGCTTCCAAACTCGCATCACTGTGGAACTTTTCGGCTGCACACGAGTGCCTATTTCGCGATAGGAAAATCCTCCTTCTGGAAGGCCGATAATCCTCCCCCGTCTAAACTCCTTAAGTTGTTGAAATTTCTCCTTATTTCGTCGTGGAGGCATACTTAGTTTTCACTAAACGTTCGCCACTAACAAATAATCACTAACTCTTTCCAACGTCCAGCTACAGCCCTCATTAATACGCTTTCAGCATCAATTCAGAGGGCACTGCGCACGCCACGCATGCACGGTGGCTCCAAAACTTTACTATTTTGCATAACATCATATAACTGATATTTGCTGCAAAGTTCATTTATTTTTGATGATTCCTTCATAGTGTTGCATTTTTTTACAAACTTCATTGTATATTTATAGCTGACTAGAAAATTTCTTAAAAATTAAAAATTATAATTGAACATTTATTTCTCTTTGTAGTAAGTTTTATTGTTAAATGAAACCTTCAATCCTCTCACTTTCCGCACGCATGTTTACGAAAATAGGAAAAGGATTAAATAAAATAATACAACGAAAAATATAAATATTGGAACATTCGAGTAAAAAATATTTTATTGGATTTAATGATTTTTAAAAATAATATTTATTCTTTTTTAACACTTAATTTTTATCGACTTATTTCTACTTTATTTAATCGAATAAATTAAAGTGGATAATGCCGACAACTGATAATGAAATTTAAATAGTAAATGATTTTTACATTTACATCTTTCTTTCCTTTAAAAGAATCTTAAAATATTTAAGTAAATATTTTTTTTGTTATTTTAGTACTAAGATATTGAATATAAATTAATATAATTTGGCTTTAATTTTCTTTTTAAAATTTTCTAAGAATAAATTTGCATATTATATTCTTTATATTTATATATTATTTTCTTCCTTACACATCTATGCCATATTTAACATAAAAACGTGGTTTCGTTAAAGATAGCTTATACAGTTTTATGTAATAACAAAAAAAAATGTGTTATCATGAAATTTACCACAGTGAGAAGGTAAATCTGAACATTAACTTCATATACAACCAGTGAACACAATACAATTTCCTGTTATAATAATTAGATTATATATATTTCCTTTTGAATATAACTGTGAGAGACTATACTTTTCAACCTATAATTCATTAAAGGTTATTGCCAGAGGTATGCAGTTAAAACATAAGTACCGGTAATTATTGCACACACATTCTCAGTAATGTACAATAATTTTCCACAAACACAAACATTTTGCCCTTACACTGACTTCCAAACAGGGAGGTACAACATGTTTTTTGAAATTAAAAATGTAATTAAAAACACAATTATTAGTTCACATAAGTGAAAATAATGAACTTTATGAGAAACTTATGGAAACTTATTGCCAATACTTTTATCTTAAAGAAATTAAATTTCTAAAAAGAAATTTGAAATATATAAGGAATTAAAATTTTAGCAGCTTTAGGTGTACATTTTACACATAATTGCTGACTTACGTAATTTCCTTGGTAGTTTTCAGGATATTCTAACAATGTCTAGGATAAGTCGTTTATACGATTCTGTATAGGTGTTTAGATGGATGGAAATGAGGTTTTTACTAGGTGAGGTTGCTAGACGTCTCAATTTAAGTCCCAGTGAGGTTCAGTGACTGTGAGATCAGTGCAAATCTTAAGATGCTTTTTCTGGGAAACATACTGAAGGTCATTCACAGGTTACAACACGTACGGGAGATAGATTTCTAGCTTGTTTTGGCTTGAAGGTGGAAAAACACTACCGTGCGTCAGCTCTTTGTTGATTATTTTATCACACCAGAAACAAGAATATCTTTTTGAATAGTAAGAGGGATAATACGATGACACCTTCACTATACAAGTCTCTATGCAATATCAATTGGTCGACTGTGTATTGAACTGAATAGACAACAAAAATATGCCTATTCCTGGGCAAAAGGACACGTTTAGTGAAAAAACTAGTCTCCTGAACTACGGGTTTCAACAACTACGAAAGATTGTTCTCTTGTTCTTTGGGTCCGGAGAGTATGCCTGATATCTTTGCAGATTATTTTGTCGCATAATTAACATAAATTCTCAAAACTGCGGTACGAAAGCACTTTCACAATGCAGATCTCTATTCAAAACGATCAGATGCGTTCTCTGAATCGACAATATTTATGTTCGCGTGTATGTTGGGTAAGAGAACATTTCTCTGAAACCGAGAGGAGTTGAGATGGGTGAGACGGATCTATACGAGTCCTTTCACTAACCCTCTTCGGAAATATTTGGGGCCATGAAAAATATCAACCTTCTCTTAAGAAGAAGACGTGATATGCAAATTAAGTTTATTATATATAGTTCAGGTTCGCTTGCTAGAGCGTTAGAAAGTTAGTTAACTAAAGGTGACAAAGTGAAATATAAGAAGAAAAAATACGGAAGAAGATTAGAAAGTCCGTGTGAGAGAATAAAGACAGGAAGGTGATATTTATAAATAAATTGAAAGATTAAGCCTTAATAGATAAGAAGCCTGCCTACAGTTAAGGTATTAATCACCTTTATAATACGTTGGATATTTAAAGTAATGAAGAGTTTTTTTACGTGTAAAGCAATATTAAGATAGAAGATTGATTATTACAAAGTGGCTAATTTATTAGATGTATTTTCCAAAAACGCGACTCTCGATCCCTCCCTCTGTTAACTAATCGGAAACATCCTATTTATTGCGATTCATTGAAGTTGATTAAAGTGCTAAATAAAATAATTGCAAACTATCAAATCATCCTTCACTTCCTCCCACACCTTTAGTCGGGTCTCAAGGTAGACAGGGTAGGGGGGTTATTACATGGGTTTCTGTGTTTTCCCCAGACGAGTCCAGCTTCACACCGTAGAGCAATTTAAGGAGCCTGCTGACCTGGAGGTAAAAACGCAACTAATCAACAAATCCAGCATATGCATAGATTCGAAGTTGATTTAAATAGGCAGGGATCACTTTCGAAGGTTACTTGCCCTGAATGGAACTTTTTCTGTTGTGGGATATGGGACGATATTCTTGATTCATATGTTCAGTCATATGTGTCTACCATTTGTATTGAATTCACTTAAATGAATGGCAGTATGTGACGCCATCGATCTATTCTTAACGATCGTCTGATCTTAAGCATCAAGGTTTAAAACGAATGGAGCCGCCAGAGTTCAAGTTTCAGACCCGAGTCCAATACAGTATATATGAAATCCCTTTGGTAAACATGTTGTTTCAAATAATCTTTTCTAAAGTCGTTTAATGAGTTGGGACAAAGGTTATTTCATATTTATTTTTGCTTCCAATTTTAGTGCCTGGCAACTTAATTAACAAAATAAAACATAGATACCACTATTGCATTGCAGTTGGAATATAATACATTCCTTATTATGGGGGCATTTTTTATAAATTTTTCACATAAATGTGCATAAGCTGCTTTATTAAAAATTTTAACTTTATACAAGAATTTTTTTATTTGTTTTAAATCATGTTTATATTAAATATTTGCCAATTTCTGAGTCTTTTTAAAAAAATACAGAAAAATGCTCATTTTTTTTTACAAATTTCTTGTTTGTATATTCAATCATTTTTAAATTAGACACAACAAAATTGTTTGAACCTAATATTTTAGAGACCAGTATAATTTTGTATAATAAGCTTAAATGTAATACTGTTCAATTACTGTCATTCTATAATAATAAATTATACGTCTAAATATCAAAAATAACCTGTTTAAATATTTACTACTATAAAAGCTAATTAAGTTTAGTTTTTTTAACCTTATTTTAGTTGCGAACTTTGCATAAATAACGATTTAAGAGAATATCATTATTATTAATGCTATATATTTAAAAGACATAACAAACCTAATCAATTTCAATTGCATCAAACTTTTACTAAGGAAGAGTAATGTTCTTTTATTACTCGTATTTATCTTCAATATTTCATAAGAAAGGGGACCATTATAAATGAGGCATAAATAAAGCAGACAATTAAAATTTAAATACATTAAACTTCATCAAAACGTAAATTTATTTATAAGTATTTAAGAAGGGGATCTATGAATAAAACACTTATCACGAAATTAAGATCACTATGGAAAATTTGATGATCATTTTAATTAAAGGTATTAATCATTTACGTGAGAGATGTGCCTAATTTAAAATTTATAAATTTCATTCAACATTCAAGAGTTAGAAAAATTTTGCACGATAGGTCTTGAAATTTAATCTTTGTGCATGTTTCGAAATATTTTTCTATTATCGGCTGTGCGCGCGGTAGCATAGTTGTCATGGTGACGGACTAGTGGACGAAGTTTCATAAATTCGAGCCTGTGGTACCAATGAAGACCCGCCGCCTAGGGGGCAATGCACGTTAAATCTATGGAAGCTTAAACGTCCTCTCATTAGAGTGTTTGTAAAGGTAGGGAGATGTCGTCCTCATCACTTGACCATAGTTCAAAATTACAAGGTACATCGCCAAAAGCCCTCGAGTATATATATAGCTAAATAATGCTACGTTAATTTTCACTCACTCATTCACTCCATTATTGGCTGTATATCGCGGCATTTGGCAATGTCATTTCATTTCCCTAAATTGGTTGATTGTACAGTATGAAAATACCTTCGGATATTATATGTCTATTGTTTTTATTTTCAAATATCCCTATAAAAATATTATTGGAATAAGGTGTTCACAAAGATCACATTAGGTGATTTTATCACAAAATCTTAAATTATGTCCCTGGATTGAATACATGTGTAGCCATCTTGATAATAACATTTGAAGTTCATTCAATTATATATATTTTTGATAAAATCTCTACTGTATCATTAGCAGTTGACTCGGAAAAATAAAGCTTCCACTCTTCTATCTGCGTGATATCGCACACCACACACCTATTTTGTTCGAGAAAGGTTTCTGTATTAATAATAAAGCAATTTGTTGTCTTTTCAAAACTTTCATTGTTTGAATTTAGATAATTTCAAGAAGTCAATGCCTCATAGGAGAAAAATATTTATTTTAAAATATTCTCTCAGCGGCGAATAAATCTTCGAAACCATTGGCAGTATAAGAGTAATTTTCAATTTTTCGGTAGTCTTAGCACTTTTACATGACAAACTAGGAAATGCAAAACTCTTAAAATTATATGCGTGTGGATGCATTTGATGTTCTATTTGTCATAACAAATGGGAACATCATTTTATGGATTTCTCCCATTGTTCCCTGTTCCCCTTTCATGGTTGCTGAAAACACTGCAGCATCCTCTTTAAGTTTCTTAATCTAAATATGGTGAAGTAACTTACGGTATCTCAATAAAGAGTTTGTTTTTCACCAAACCTGTTTTAGGAAACGATGAACAAGTTGATAGTGCAGCTTTAGTTGGCATTGCAGTATCTGGATATTTATGGCGTATAATTCTTACACCTTTAATAAAATCTGCCATTAAAATGAGCCTCAAACAAAGCAGATCTCTGCTTACTACGCTCTGAATGCGTAGTAAGCTCATTTTGCAACAAATAATAAAATGGCGGCGAACGATGCATTAAATCGTCAGATATTAGTTACATAGGATGTTTGAATAAAATAAACCAGATACATTTTCTGTATATTCAGTGCCAAGGATCTGCTGAGGAGCAATTATATGGTCGAGCTGCCTTTTTGAACACTTAATTGCTCTGCACTGTGTTAGCACTACGTCCGGTATAAATACCTTTTAATCGTGAACAAACATACTCTCAGTTACACAAGAATCGGAATTTGAGCGATAAAGATTTTCATAAATACAATTATGTAGCTTATTAGACAGTACATACATAAATGTCCATTAGATATTGTGTGCAATTCATAATACTCTCCCGGATTTCGAAGCGCTATAGTTTAAACAAAAAGAATTGAGATGAATACAGCAAACAAGAGCATTTGAAAGAATTGAGAAGCATTTTACGTTTTATTTACATAATTTACAGGTGTTTTGAGCGTGGAATTTTGTTTAGACGGTATACATCAATTCCATAGTCCGGTTCCTGCGAATATTGTCCTTTTAATCGAATATTATCCTTTAATGCAGTTCGGCTACATCACGTGCAAACTCACGTGATTTAGTCAAGTGTTTAGTCAAATTTACAAAGTTTTGGATAATACTTAGAGGATAACAAGTGCTGTCGGTAGTGCTGGACTATCTCATTCACATATGCCGTGTAACCAAGGTTTCCTACATAGAACCCTTGTAAAGTCTGAAAATGAAACATGGAGACTTTAGGTATACAGGCAATAGTGTTTCGAAATCTGGTAGAAAGTTATAAATAACCCTGTATATAATATATTTATATAAAGAAAGTGACTTATACTCATCATGAGATGGTCGGAACTATTAGACCCACAGGGTTGAAATTGATCGGGCATGTTCCTTTTTTTGAGAAGTAATCCGGTAAGAGCAGATTTTGTGGAAATCGAAGTTCAGGTGGAGGGGAATGTGGAGGCATTATAGACAAAAATTATTTTTCGAACTAATTAGATCTACAAACTCAATTTACCAAACATATTCCTTTTATTCGGTGCAGATCTGGTAAGAGCGGGTTTTGGAAAAATCCGCTCTCGAGAGGTTCCGTGGGCGTTAGAGATAGAACTAATTCCCGTTTTTGGACTATTATACGCAAGTTTGAAATTCGGCAAATGTCTTTAATTTGTTGAGTAGAAGTAAGCTAAAAATGTTTTTCACGGCAATCGACTGCCAGAAGGTCTAATGATGGGAAAAAAATAAGAAATTCGTCCTGTCCTTCTTACATCAAGAGACAAGGGCTGTAAAAATATGTTTCTAAGCAAACCAAAACTTAACGCTATAACTTAGGTATCAATAACTTAATTATTTTATTTCTTTTATAAATAAAAAACCAAGATAGGGAATTTCAAAATAAAGTATTTTCCGGAGTGTTTGAATTTGGAACCTTTTTTGGCTTTTTGTAATTTCATTTTGAAACATGTTCTATTTATGAATATTCATGTAATTCTTTAAAAAACAAATAAACGCATGTTATCGTGAATTTTCTAATTTGATTGCTGTAAAATCATCAATAACAGCAATTTATTTAGAATGAAATAATACCCAAAAGGAATGAGAGAGAAAACAACATTAAAAGAGGGAAAAGACAATTTTAATATTAATTAATCACATTAAACTACTTTTTACTTCGTTATTTAGAACAAAAGTAAATGATTTACTCAAATTGACTTAAGGTCCTTTTGAAAAGTGAATTGAATTTAATCATTCATAATACAACTATATCCCATGCCCGCAAACGATGTCGAAGATTTTTAATAGTGCTACGCTCTTAATTTATCCAATTATATTCAGCATGTGACCTGGAATTGTCATCGCTTATCGTTAATTATTTCTATTTCACGTTCTCTGGTTTCATAATCGATAACAGAGCTTCAAGCAGTCTTTCCAATAAGTTAGAATGCCGATTTAAGCAAATCAATGCCGTAAGAGAATATATCCGATGGAATAAAGTCATTATGGAAAACTTACATTTTCGGCAATATGTTTTAAAATAATTATCTTTCCCGTTTTTGCACTAGAAATATTTGGTTGCCAACAAAAACACCCTTAAGGATTTCCTTAATTTTCATTGCAGTCTTATGAAATCGGGATCATTGTTAATTGCATAAAATGGTCTCATGTGTATAGATAATTGATTAATTGATTATTGTTGTTAATGCAGATAATCAGCTTCTGGGAAAATATTTCATCATTGCAGCACGTTGAAAATACAGTATCTTTGATTTAAATTATCTTCATTTCCTATCATATGGTTGTAACATTCGATGTTTTCTGCAACAGAGGGGAATTACGTAAGACGTTCATTACTAATATTATTTTAGGTGTATGTGGTTAAAATGATATTTTAGACGCCTGATATGAAGAAAGGAATGGAACGACACTGATTTTCCAGACTAAATACGAAACTGCCTACAAGACCACAATAATAGTATTTGAGTCTGGAGACACCATATTGATATTACACGATTTTTGCTTTATGCATCTCCATATCGTTATCATATCTCTTAGTATGCGTTGGAATGTGATTACATTTTAATCGTGCATCCTTCCCATAAGCATTTTCTATACACTCCATAGTAGTGCTTGGAAAACTTTTTGACCTCACGGACCAGTTAATTCATAATTTAAATCCCGCGGACCACTACTAGGATTTTTTAAGTGTTAAATATATTTATAAAAAAATCGTGATTTATAAGAACACAAAATGTACCCAGTAGATAAAATGAAACTATTAATTGTAATCAAATTATGAAAATTGTAATTGTAATCAAATTAAACCATAATAAAATTTTAAAAAGATTAAAAACAAAACAATTAAAAAATTTTAAGTGTGTACCAAACTTTTAGCATTATACATTCCTAATGTGATGGTTGTTCTTGCTTACTTGAAACAAGATTATGGATATTTTGACCCAATGTTGTTACTACTAGACGGAGAGCTGCATTTATTTCAAGCTGGGATCGGTACCGTGTTTTGCTGGCTGGGGAAGATGAAAAGACCTTTTCACATGCATAAGTTGTGGAGAATTGAATCAGAGTTTTCAAAGCCTGTTCACTAAGAAAAAGGTATTCGCTTTTTTAATGGAAAGCCGAACTGAGATCTTGATACGGTTGATTGAAACTTAAATTTAAGAGTTTCGTCAGATGCTTACCTTTAAATGCTTCAACTGATATACATATGCGACATACAGAAGAGTGAAACATTAAAACAGTGCAAAACAAGACGAGATATTAGCTAAAACAATGCAGCTGCAGCAGTATCACTTATTTACCGTGGCATTATTAAATGAAATGGCGCTATTCTATGAAGTAGTTTTTTTGTGTAACTTTTCACGTATTGTTATGAATAATTTTTGTTTCAATGCATCTTAAAATTTTAGTTTAACGTGATCAGTAAGTGTATTCCACATTTTTCTGGGGACCAGCGAAATTTTCTCGCGGACCACCACTTTGACGACCTCTGCTCCATAGCATCTACTTCGTATTTAATGTTTTAAGCATGCACACATGCGGTTACCTTTGGCACTGCATCAAAAGTGCACGAGGTTACAAGGAGCCAACGAATGGTATGACATTGTTCTCCAGAAGAATAATGGTACTCCGAACAATACCACGTTGATAACAGCATTCGAGTTATCGTGTCGAGCAATACTGTTTTATGCAGTGTCATAACAATAAGTCAATTGAACTTCTGGTTTGGGTTGCTATTGTAATTTATTCATTCACTCTCTTGTATCCATTATCAATACAATGAAAAATTACCACTATTTCTCACAATTTTTTGTTGCTATTCCTTATTTTCAATGCAATCTTGCGGCGATTTCAATCAGAACAATGCGAAATTTCCCAAGAGGGTTTTATTGCTGAATTGGTCCACCTGTTTTTCTGACTTGTCGTTCCATCAAACACATGTAGTTGATGAACGATAAACTATTGGACAAACCTATCCTGACTACTCATTGCCAATGAAATTTAGCAACGTGTGAGAGCGGGCTGAACTGACGAAAATCGAAAACTTGTCCTTATCATTATTTCTTTCAATGCTGTGTCGTGTTTCAGTATTTTAGTGGCTGAACAAAATACAAATTTGTTCGTGTTACAGAAACCGAACGAGAATGCTATTTCAACGTCGTACAGCTTGTTTTTTTTAATTATCGAAAATATTAATGTTTGGCATTTTTTCCCCTTCATATAGTTACGTTATGAATAACAAGAAGAGTAGACTGATTGGTTGATAATTATAACTCAGTTAACTAACTTCAGTTAACAGAACATAATTGTACATACGTAGAATGTTTGGATTTAAGACTGCAAACTTAAAAAAATAGCATTTCCTACTACTTATAGAATCGACTATGCTATCCATTTTTATGAATGTAACATGTTTAGGATACTTTAGATCAGGGGTACTCACCCTTTTTTTCTGCCAGGCTGCATACATATGTTAGCTTTTACACGTGGGCCACATACATATGGTGTCTATTTCACGCGGGTAGCAACATGGGGATAATTGGGGTATTGGGATGCTTTAAAATAAAAATTACATAAAATTTTTTAAAAATATGAAAATTTGTATTTAGCTTTTTCTAATTATTATTTTTTAAATTTTTATTTTTGTCACTGAATTTTTCTAAATTGTAAGCATTTAAGAATCAATCTTTTACAATTTCTGCATCAGCAAACGGTTTCATATGATTACCAATGATATAATAAATTTCATAGGGTGTCTTTGTTATAGCTGTGGCATTACAACTGACAAAACACTTTTTTGCTGTTGTAAAGATTGTTCAAGAAAGCCCATTGATCATCTCAAGAAAGAGATCTTCGAGGAAGAGTGTCATTGAATGATTCCTCTTTCATGATATTTTTAAATATACTTTCGTGACTAATCAAACAATTACTGAACCATGCTTGTTTCCCACAACAAAATACTCAACTTCACAATCATCTTGAAGCAATCTAATATCTTCGAATATATTTCGCTTGGAAGATGTGAGAGATACTGAAAAATTAGTTCCACTCATAAAAGAGTCGCTACTCCACTGTTGTCTATTATCACTAATCAGAAAAAAAATATCCATTCGCACCATACGACATCGACAGCAAAAAAAAAAATTGACATATATGATTTTTATAAAAGAATTTCCCACCAAATTTTCATAAATAAATGAATTTCTCAGAGCAATGGGCCATGACCGTGCCACTTAAAAAGACCCGGTGGGTGGCAGGTTGAGTATCGCTGCATAAAAGGCTCATACATCGACGAAAATCATTATTTGTCGATTTCGACACAAGCATGAGGTTTCTTAAAAATCTATTTACTCAATATCGGCTATATTTCTGCTTGCAATAGCGTTAAGCTAGTCCAGCATGTGTGAAGGAATAGCATAGAATTGAGCTTGTATCATCTTATAATCATCACTGTTTTCCTCCCTGTCCGTTATAATAAGTTATCACTAGTTCATATTAGTGACACTATAAAGACGCAATGATACGTGGATGGCAGGCTGTCTTGGTATTACGGTCCTTCCTTCAGTGCGAATTCAATACCATTCATCACACGTCTTTTATTTGCCATCACACTCTTATGTATACATTAATAGAACACATATGGAGCGTGAAAGCCAATCGTTTATACTTGCATTCACAATGTTTTTTGTCGTAAGTGAATTGAAGTAAATATTGATAGAGAAAAATCGTTCTTTCTTTCTCAACTCATTGAAAACGTTCCGATATGTTATACTGCGGAACGCCTACAACTTACTGATCAATTTCAATATTATTGAATGGTGTTAAATTAAGCATCACTTTTTGCTCCATTGTGCTTCTTATTTACTCTATTCATTTTCAAGGTATGTGCTCTTGATTTGAATGTTCGTTGCCACGCAGTGTTTTTATATAACTTTAAAAGGAAGATAGTTCCTTTAGGTGAATTGATTTCGAGACAGAAAAACTATATTTAATTAAGGTGATATAATACCCTAAAAATCATTAAACAGTCAAAAAAAATTTATTGGCTTATTTGATACCTCAAGTCTTTATAAACATGCCTGCAAAATTTCAAAGCTTTACCTGCATTTTTTATTGAGTTATTGGAGCAGTATTTGATGCTGGACAGCAGCTACATTTCAGATTATCTACTAGAATAGAGCCTAGTAAAAAATGAATTAATTATTTTTCTACCGCTCATAAGTGAGACTGACATTACACATGCAGTAACAAATCATTTCAGGAAAGAATTGTGTAATTCATGCAAAAATTCTGGTTTGTGAATTGTTTATTGGAAGAGCAAATGGATTTGATTGAGATTTAAAAGTTGTGTGTGCTATTTATAATATTATTATTATGAATGAAATTAAAACTTCAAAACGGATTCTCCCAAAGTACAAATACTAAATCTCATTTTGATAACTCAGATAATTAAAAATCTAATTGGAAAGAATAGAAAAACTCTCCCATTTGTATACATTTGTTTTTGGTGATATATACACTCATGTCCATAAATAAGGATAATTAAGTTCAGGCAAAGAAAGAGACAGAAGCAAAACAAATTTGACTTATTTGTAAAGTCTATTTATTAAACAAAAGGTAAAGAGCAAAAAAGATGCTATATGTTTGACATAATTAATCAAAATTGTGATTTTTACTCCCTGGAGCAAATTTCAAAAAAGAACTTATTTACAAAAAACAGTATAACATGGTTAGTATGATGGTTAATACGGAGTATGTCTCCCGGATGATGCAATGCAGGCCTTACAACGCCTACACATGCTGAGTATCAAATTATCAATCTGATCTTGGGGAATATTACATCACTCATCAAGCAATGCCCTCCGAAGTTGCGGTAGACAGGTGGGAGGGGTTTGACGGGCTGCAATTCGTCGGCCGAGCATATCCCACACATGCTCTATTAGATTCAAGTCCGGTGAGTATGCTGGCCAATCCATATATGTGATATCCTCCGATTGAAGGCATTCGTCTACAATGTTTGCACGGTGAGGACAGGTGTTGTCATCCATAAACAGAAATTCAGCACCCATGGCGCCCCGAAACAAACGTACATGTTGTTCCAGAATGACATCCCGATAGATGTGGCCTGTCATTGTTACACTCTGAACATGCAGGTCAGTTCTGGAATCAAGAATAATTCCTCCCCAAACGAGCCATCCTGCACCACCGTAACGGTGTCGTTTAATGGTGTTCTTTTGGTGGTAACGGGTACCTGGCGCTCTCCATATGAAAGTCCGGCGAGAATGAGACTGAAAACTAAACCTGGACTCGTCGGAAAACATCACACAAGACCACTGTTGCAGTGTCCACAATGCATGCTCTCTACTCCAGGTTAATCACAGGTGACAGTGACTTGCGGTAAGGGGAACACATCTGACAGGCCTACGAGCATATAGACCATTGTGCCGTAAGCGTCTGTACACAGTCTGCCTTGAAACTGTCGTACCGGTAGCTGAAGTGAGTTGACGAGACAGGTCTGATGCTGTGCTCCGTCTGTTTCTTTTGGCAGTAACTGACAAATACTGGTCCACATTCGGCGTTGTAACTCGGGAGCGACCTGTGCTGTAACATCTACTCACATTACCATCATCTTGGAATAGTTGTCAAAGCCTGGAGATGACACTCTGGGTGATTCCAAGTTCCTCGGATACTTCCAGCTGGGTACGTCCACATTCCAGTCGTCTGATAATTCTACCACGTAAAAAAATCATCCAAATGCTTCCTTTGTGATATAACTATGAGGTTATTGCACTGAAAGGCTTTTATAGCGCTTGTGAACAATTTTACTTCTATGCCACCATTCCTTATATACCCCTCTCTTACACTCTCGTCATTGTGACGTACTATCCGCACCATCTGGTGGTTTCCTGTAATTTGCATATTCCTCTTCAAGATGTGTGTGATAATTCTACAGTTGAAATTTTTATTTTAGAGTTCAATTTCTGTGTGATTCTGAATTATGCTTAATTTATGGACATGAGTGTATATATATCCCATGTCTGTGAAATTCAACACTTTTAATATTAAAATATTTTGAGATATTTATTTAAGCAAATGCACATATGTAGTTCTTAGATTTTGATATACTTTACCTATAAATTGTTAGTTGATTTTGCTTTCATTCGTGCACAATATTTAACATGTGGAGGCCTTTAAAATCATGGAAATATAAAATAAAGGTATAAACATCTTTTGTACATGTTGTGCATTAGCTCTGAGCATGGAATTAGCTTGAAGTGTGTATATTTTTTTTTATAATTATTAAGATAAGGTTTTATGAAATATTGATCTTTCATTCGTTTTCTTCTATATATTCATTATGGCAGTTTACTGTTTAATTGTTCTACATTTGTGCAATTGTTTATGGTAAGTAGTTTTAAATAAGCTAATTAACATTTCATAAAAGTTTCAGACAATTTGATGACTATTACATCATTTTATTCATGGAATGAAAACTTTAAACTCATATTTCTCCATGTTGAATTTTAGTACATATACTGTTATTCAAAACCCTAAGGCTTTTTTGATAATTGAAGTATGGTTTTGAAAATTTTTATACATGTTCTGAAATGTATGTTTTGTAAAACTGTGGATGGAATTAGCTCGAACATGTTTAGTACTTTTTTCTAAAAAATTTCAAAATCAAAATTAATGTTTCTTTGAGAATTTTTGGAAGTTTAACTAGAAAAGAATTAATAAAAAATCAAAGAGCAACATCAGAAAAAAACTCATGCACAGTTTTATGTAAAATATTATATGGTACTTGGAAAAAAATCTTTGATTTTGAAAGAAAAGAAACATATTTAAAAAAGCCTTAGGATTTAGAAAATGCTTAAAAAAGCTCAAAATATTCCTTTTATTATAAATAAGCTCAATCCTTTTATTATAAAAATAATTACCGATCTATTAGTATAAAATTTAACATTAGGTATCCCATTTTTATATTCACCGTAATTTTACAAATTAAGAAACTTTATTGTGTAATATGCATGTGTATCAGTTAAACAAAAGTAAATATATCATCGAAAACAGCGAAATATGTTATTTTTCAGTACATATAGATTGTCCTGATTTAAAGCTTCAATTTATTCGAGTTGTGAATCCCTTAAAATCATGGTCGAATTGGATTTAAATTTTAGTCTAATGCTTAAGCCTAAAATTTTCTTTTTTGCAAAAAATATACGGTACTTAAATAATGCCAAAAAAAATTAATGTTGATAGTTCTAGGAAGAACAAATAACTATTTTGCTATATCAGTTGCTAATTTGTAAAACAAACTTATAAGAAAGTTAATTATTATTGATTGATGACTTTATTCCTATAATTTTTGAGATGTAACATTCACCCGCCACCAGCTCTTTCCACTCAAAATCAACAAAATACACTCACTTCCAAAAGTTAAGCACGAAGATGTAAAATGTAAAAAAATCAACAAATACTGCTCTGATTGACACAAATTTTGCAGTAAAGTAGCATATATATTTATACATAAAACAAAATCAATAATTATATACAGAAATTAAAACAATATTAAATTTTTGTAAGTTATCAGATAATGTCATACTGCAGACTTAAACAGAATTATGTATAAAGTGAAAATAAACAGCATAAAATGAAAAAAGGACATTAATAGGGTATGTAATACCCCCTCATCTGTATGCAAAGTTTACACCTTCTGACCATGCTTTCAATTAGGTGGTCAACCACCGCAGAATTATGCAATCGCCATTCTTCTTGTAGAGCAGTTTACAGATCAATAAGAGTGGCTGGAGGTAGGAAACGTGAAGATACAGCACGGCCGAGAGCATCCCAAAGATTTTCAATGGGATTAAGGTCGGGCGAATATGCTGGCCACGCCATACGCGCAATCCCTTCACTCTCCAGGTAGTCACCGACGATGTCAGCTATATGGGGACGTGTGTTATCGTCCATTAAAACAAAAGTCTGGCCAACTGCTGCAGCGTACAATCTCACAGGGTGTTCTAGGACTTCATCTCGATACCAGAAAGCCGTCACAGAACCCCGTTTAAAGATGTTCAGGTCGGTGCGGTATCCTAATGAAATTCCTGCACCACCATAATGCTTCCGCCTCGAAATGCGTGATGTTCGGTGATGTTTTGGGGCTGATTGCGTGTTCCTTGTTTACACGCCATATCCTTATAAACTTGTCATCTGGCTCCAGAGCAAATCTTGACTCATCAGTAAACATGACATTGCCCCAGTAAGACACAGTTCAATTGCCATATTCCCGGCACCACTTTAATCGTGCCCCTCTTGATTGGACGGATAGAGGAACACAAACTCGAGGTACCCGGGCACACAGTCCATTCATATGTAATCTTCGGCTTACAGCAGCTGCAGATATAGCCTTACCAATGGACGCTGTAACCGTAGATGTCCCACGTGTGGAGGTCGCTCTGCGATTCCGCTTATCTACAATAGCAATATATCCATCTTCCGTGGGGGTTGTAACCCTTGGGCGACCGCCTACGGGCCTTCGGACAACTGTCTGTATAGTTTGGAATTGTTTCCATAAACGTGAACTTACAGAATGATGAACGCTGAAGAAAAGAGCAATATCTGTGATCGACTGTCCTGCTTCAATGCGCCCTACAGCACGCCAACGCTCAGAATCTTCCATTATTTTTCTGGAAATCAAAGAAACACGTATGTCTTGAAAACAAATTGTACGAAAGTTTTAAACACCTTCTATCAGCACTTACAAATCAACTTCTGTAACCCTTCATAAAGCTGGGATTATATAAGACTGCCCCTTTTGCATATTTCTTGACATAAAAGCACGATTGGCTGTTACCTAACATATTTGCATACGTCCATCTACCTCTGCAGCGAATTGCATCCTCTTCAATTCTGATTGGCTTCCGGAAATTAGCATTTTCCTCTCCGTGCTTAACTTTTGGAAGTGAGTGTATTTCGACTTCTTCTTTATTTACATAATTCTCTTTATTTTTTTCAATTCCTACTATTAGTTCAGTATTTATTTTGTTCAAATTTTCAATCGTTAATAAAATGCATTTTAAAGCACTCGATTGAGCTGAAATTTTATTTACAGGGTTGTGTTGGATGACAATGCAGTAATTTAATCGTAATTAATAAAAATTATTTGATTAAAACTAATTATTCAAATAATTACAAATACAGCCACATAGGCAACATTTTTGGCGACTTGTGTCAAAACCTAAAAAGGTTTTTTTCTCACAATTTAAAGCGCTCCTTTTAGTTGAAATTTTTTTATACACTATTGTTTTGGGTAGCAGTACGAGATAATTTAATTTCAATTAATTAAAATTATTGACTGAAATTAATTACTCAAAGAATTACAAATATAGCCACGTTGACTTCATTTTTAGCAACTTGGGTCAAAACTTTAAAATATTTTTTTTTGTCACGTTACAAAGCTGAACAGTTGAACTGAAATTTTATATAGATTGTTTTGGATGACAATACGATACTCTAATGATTGTTAATAAAAAATAATTGCCACTTAATGTTGTGGTTCTGTTTTATATATATACATATTTATATTAATTGCAACTATTTAATAAAAAGTAACTCTAAATTCTTTCATGGAAATTAATTTAATTGTGCAAACATACTTTTGTATTAAATAAAACCCCAAACGGGCACATTAAAATGTATTGAAAGGCATATTTAATACAGGAGAGGGATTTTTCACAAAGCATGGTTTTTATTTATTTAAAAGTTGAGTGATAACAAGAAAAATTAACTTCCATTTAATATGTTTATAAAGTTTCAAGTATATTACTCAAAAAACCCATTTTTATTATTGTACTTTTTTATTAAAGCTTCTGAAAGAATTATTTCATACATATCTATTGCTGATGTATCGTACTTTTAGTAACAGTATTTTTGGGGAATTTAAATTTCATCATTATATTCTGAATTAAGAATTTTTAATATATCATAGTTAACTTGATGCAGTGGATGTATTTGATTTAATAATTTTATGTGATTAATAAATAAAATTTTAAGTCAATCATAATACCGAGATCCAAATACAGTTATGACACTGAAAATTGACATACGCTGATTATTAATTCATTGTTGCAGAATATTAATTACTTTCCCAAAAGGAAATTAATCCCGAAAAATTTTAACAAAAATGAGTTGTATGCTTTAAATAAAATACTTAATAGCATTTTATGCGCGAAACACGGTATCAAAATTTTGCTTAACCCATGATATTAAAGGGAAAAAAGAATATATAGTTCATTTAACGTTGTTCAGATACTTTTGAAAATCTAGGTGACCTAGTTTTTATAAATGAGGGGAAAAATGAATTTAAAAGTCTCTCCTACTATTTTAAAATTAGATTTTTAAGGCAAAATAATTCTATCCCCCCCCCCACTCTTTTTGTTAATATGGGTCATTTTTTTTCTTTTCTTTTAGAAATACATGTTTATTCAGTTAACAGCTACATCTTTCACGATAATACTTCATCTAATTATAATTTCCACTCTTCACGATGACCTGTCATTGCACACATTAAAGAATCCTTGTTTTCTCCCACTAAACAGCTCAAGAAAATTTAAAATTCCTAAGAGTGACTGCTTACTTTATCTCACATTACGCTCATTTAATTTCACCCTGACATATCAGACAAGTCCGGATTACTTTTTCACATTCACGGAAAATGAAAAAGGTGGAGTTTTTTTGTTTTCCATTACTGATACTAGACGAATATAAGTACAAACAAAGAAATTTAATTAAATAATTTGGTTGTTAACAATTTTGTTTAAAATTAAAAAGTATTATTATTGATTATTGTAAGTATATAGCTATATATGAGTCCAATTCAAAACAGATAAGGTATTTACAGTTCATATTTATCATGGAAAAAATAACCATTTGTCTTTTCCCCGTCTACCCTGTGTCCCAGCTGAAGGTGTAGGAGGAAGTGAAGGAAGATTCCACATCATAAATTCTAATTATTTATATATATATATTCAGCACTTTAAATATCTCAAAAACAATTCAATTAATCAAGCTAAATAAGACGTTTCCAATTAGCGGCAGGTGAAACGTATTCGGAGAAAACTTCTAATAATTGATCCACTTTTATTAATCAACCTTCTACTTTAATATTTGCTTTAAACTGTAGTTATGGGACTAATTGTCACTTAAATCTCTTTAATAACTTAAATATCAAAACACGCTCTAAATATGACTAATACCTGAACTGTAGATAGTCTTCTTATCTTCTAATTCGTAATCCTTCAGTCTCTTTATAATTCTAACTTTTTATCTATCTTCTCTCACACTGACTTACTAACACTCTTCCGTATATCTCTCCAACTTATATCTCACTTTAACTAACCTTTCTAGCAAGCTAACCTGAACTATATAAAATAAATTTAATCCGAATATCACGGTTTTTTCTTCAAAAAAGGATTGTTGATTTGCATAGCCCCAAAGATTTTCCAAGAGGTTAATTGAAGGATGAGTATAGATCCGTCACAGTCTGATTATAAGAGTATGATTTGTACAGAAGGTCATTCGCACTTTATGGAAACGATTTTGAGGGTTAATTTATATTAATAAATATCATATTTTTGCAGCAATTTGCATCCATCTGATAGTCATAATTCTTGACTATAGCTCTAGCTTAAATTTTCCATGAAAGTATTTTCTTAGCCAATTGCCTATCCCTTGCCAATTTTACTTTCAGTCCGTTGAGTGTTCTTGGATGCCATTTTTCTAAGGATCATTTTAATTAACGGAAAGCACAAAAGTTCATTGAAACGTCAGGTGATTTTAGAAGTATTTCATTAAATAAAATACAGTTTATTCCTGTTTCTGACTTTTTTTTACTAAATAAGTGGCAGTTGACTTAGACGTGGGACTAGAGACTTAGTCGCTTTTTACAAAATCGTATCAATGTACTATCTATGTAAGCCTTAATGTATCTATGTACCCAATTTTTGAAGTCTCTTCTTCGAAAATTGGGTCTAAAATTAGCTTTATTTGAGATTTTTGATTTTTAATATGTCGTGTAACAAAATCCTGCAACTATCATGAATCCCTTTGGGAACTTTTCTATATACTAACGAAACCATTTGGTACTGCCATTCCCGTCAGTTGAGCAATAGAAAATTCATCTTTTTTTACAGTCGCCTTAATATACCGATACCTCATCGAGTGTTATCACAGATTTCCATTTTTCAGTAGCTAAATGTTTTTTTTATGTATTTTTTTTACAATGTGCTTTTCTTTCCGCAATATGTTTTATCAAAAAGAAGAAAACTTTAGGTTTAAACACGTTTTTAAATTTAAATCTTTACGAATGATTTTAATCACAGTGCAAAAAGACATGGAATGAATTTTTGAGTCACCGAATTTTTTTTAGGACCAGAAATTTCACTTTCTTGATAGTTGCCTGCTTTTAAGCAGTTTTAGGATGAAATTCCGTGGTCATGTTTCCATTTTTACTATCAGCAAGATACTTTTTTCCTCTTGTAAATTCAATATATTATAGATATTTTTTTTATTGTAATACAAAACCTGAGATTTTTAAATCGTTTTATAATTTGTTGATACGGATATTTTCCTCGGAAAGCGCAGTTACTTAACCTTTGAGTCATCTATCAATTTTAGGAGCTATTTTTAAAATAAATCTTTTATTTTACATTTCAATCAATATGAAACCCTACCAGACGATTATTCTGAAGTTGCCAAAGTTTTATTTCAAAATACAAGCGAGATTCGATTCAAACTCGTTTCCATAAAGTGCGAATGACCTTCTGTACAATGAACAGTTATAGAAATAAATTGGAGATTAATTTTGTGTATTCTTGTATTTTTCGGGAAAAAATGAGCCTCTGTTTGTTTTAAATATCAATTGTATATTTTGTTACAACATCAGAAGAATTACATTTGAATGTATGGTATTCATTCTGAAAACGATACTTCATCTTTCTCGTTTAGAATTCTACATATTGGACACTGTTTCAGTGCTTTAAAAATTAGCCGAATAAACGAAAGACTAAATTGGCAATTATCGAATTTAAATACGAAGAAAATGCTTGATTGCTTAAACTTTGACAGCATATTGTGATTCAAAATAGAATAGATTAAGTATATATTACTAACTGTGTTGTGTTATATATTCATCTTGACAAAACAATTGTGTCTTGTGAAATAATACAGCATATTAGTTAAAAAGAAGTCATACATTAAAATAGTTAACATTACACAAACAAGTTTTTAAAATTTATCCTGTCTGCATTTCATTGAAACTTGATACAGTATTTTTGCAAAATGTATTTCAGAATTTACTCAAAAAACAAACAAACAAGTAATTTAAAAATAACGTAGTTTCACATTTTATACATTTGCAATTTATAGAATACTGAACTGTATACATAATACAAGATATATTTAAAATACAAAAAATACACACAAATTACCCAATATACAAAAATCTATCAAAAATATGTCCAATATATTCAATTTAAAAACCCCAGCAAATGTCAAAGAATGCATTTTGAACTAAACTAATATACGTGACAGAAGAAAATTTATCTTCCTGAATTTGATAACTTTAAATAGGGATTGCAATATTGGACCAAAAGTTCAATAACGGTATTCGGTATTTTTTACGTCTTAATACCGGGATACCGGTTTTAATACCCGTATAGTAGAAATTTTAGAAAAAGTAAGAAAAACCAGTTGTTACTTTATTTTATTTGCCAGTTTTATAAGAAAATGTGGATGTCACAAATATAATCTGTAAATTATAAATTATACAATAGTATATTAAGAACCACAAAAAAGTAAAAAAACACCTTATTTAATTAAATCACAAGAAAGTGTAAATATCACTATTAAGTCTGTGGTTTTCGTCATTTAAATAATGAAACCAAATCGAAGTATTATCAATTGATTCTTTTATGTTCTTTAAAATAATTCTTATTAATTATTTTAAGTTTTTATTTATGAGTACATACATAATAAATCTGGAAAAATATTTGGAACCCTAAAGAATGATATGCAATTACAATGTGAATAACAAACTCCCCAATATAAAAAAATATTGTAATACTATGCACTTTCTTCACAACTACAACCTTATTTTAACAGATACGAATCCTTATTTTAGACTACGAATCCTGCTCGTGTGCAGTATTTCTCTCATCTGTAATATGATAAGTTTTTCCCGTTTCCTTGGATGCTTCACATATTTTATCACTTCTCTTTATTTTGCGATGCAACTTTATATTCATAGTCTAATTAATTTCTCTCCTTAGGGAGACATAAAAACAAAAACGTATACTATCGTGCTTTGTTGGCATTCCCTGAACATATAGTCGAGACTATTTTAAAAATTTCCCGCAAATGCTGATAAAACGGTATTTAAACTTGTGAATACTGGTCATCTAAAATTGTACAGATGGCTCAAAATACCTATTTTCGGTATCCCGGTATTGCAATTCTTAATTTTACAATATTCATTACTGTATTAGCATAAACTTTTAGAGATAATTTTTAGTATTGTAGTTCAACCGTTTCTTATATAAAAAATCGTACTTGAATTAAAATAAAAGTAGCACTAGGTATTATAAATTTTAAGTTATTAAAAACGTTTCTATAACCGTCAAAATGTTAATGCAATAAAATGTTTAGAAAACGTTTCTTATGTATGTAAATCTTCAAACAAAATTAATTCAAAGTTCATGTCATTTCAATAATGAGTCACTAAAACTCATTTTGGAGTATAGAAAAATGCACAAAAAAATCGCTTCTAAGCTGTCATTTCAACAACCTTTGCCAATCAGTTTAATTTTTTTCCAACAAATTGTAAAATAAAAAAATAAAGTTGTTTTAAGGATCTCATTATCCTCTTTCCTAGAAACATTATTTGACATTGAGTGCTATTATTCGTTAAATCCATTTGTTTGTAAAATGCCGTTTGACGAGCCAACATTGATAATAAAACTAGTAAAAGTTAAATAGGAATATTTAATGGTGTGTGAAATAAGTTCCGGGTCATTCATGGAATATAATTGGATCAATCAGAAGCCTCAGAATATTAAGAGATTTTGACAAAGACTTTTCAGTACTGAGGTGAAAAATTTTGCACTTGACACATTTTATTCGATTTTAAACATTCAATTACAAGAAAAATATTTATAAGTGCTTTTGATTCTGTCTATTTAACATTTAATGAGATCAAAGGAGATTATATTTATTTTATTCCAAATTAACTATTTCCCCTGGCGAAAATATGTTTTTCTGATGATAATTATTGAGTTAACATTTACATTTGTTAAAGGAAACATATTAAAACAAAAAGTAACATTACCTTTGACTGATTGTTTATTATTGTCACACAATAAAAGCAACACCCATTTAAATTTGAAACATTCACGAACAATTAAAAGACAGAATGCATGTTGTCGTGAAGAAAATAATTCATTTTATTGATAAAATTAATATAAACACTCTTAACTACAAAACGTTCATAATTTTTCTAATTTCAAGGCCCTCTAAGTTAAGGTATCCAACAACCCTAAAAATGTGAATTTTGCCAAAAATTGACAACTTTTATTTTATTTCATAACTCATCTTATTTGCTTTATAAAAATACCAAGTTTAATTAACAAAAACTAAAAGTGTTTTAGTAAAAGCATATGACATTACTTTAAGCAAAATGTCATACTTTAAAATGCTTTTTGTTCGAAATGTGGTTTTCTAAAAAGGCTTAAACGGGGGAACAGCGATTGCTAAAAAGGTTTTTAAAATTATTAACTGAAATTTTTTGAGTATGCTCTGCATAATAGTAGGAGTGTTAACCTTCAAATTTATAAATCACTGTTTTATTACAAAATTTATAGTACCTTATGTTAATATAATCACTGTTATTTTAAGCAATTTCTTATAATAACTAAAATAAAGTGCTCTAGTTTTTGTAAAAATTAAAATATCTGTAATCCTAAGGGTCATTTCAAAAATGAAAAATGTAGCAACGCATCAGAATTGGAAAATTGAAAATTTGTTCATAAACTTTTGGTACAAAATGGGCTTCCTTTGTGTTATTTTTTGTACATTTTAACACCTTTTTCCCACATTTCAGTAATAATAACTTAATTTTAGCATATTTTTCTTAAAATGAACTAAACAAATCTAAAAACCATAAAAAAATCCCCATATCTCCATTTAAAAAAAAAAGTTGTCGCAAGTAGTTGAATACCTTAAGGCAGTGTTATATGTATGTATGTGTGTGCATGTGTGTTAAAGTAAAGCGATTATTTTTCTTAATGTTTTAAAAACCTACCTATACGGAAAGGATATTTTCTGATACATAGATCAAGGGGAAAATAAAATAAAAATAAATTTTTATGTTAAGTACTGTCACAAGGGAAATGAAATTAAGTTTCCAGTAGCTGCAGAAATTTTAGAGATTGATTTCTATATTCTTAGTGTCAGGTGGAAGCCACATTGAAAGTGGAAAAGAAGTTCAGAAACAGCTCATGGAATTACTCAGTTGGGCTAGTATGAAGCTTCATAAATAGTCATCAAATTGTAAAGATATGTTGCAAGAACTTCCATTTGAAGCCCAGGAATATCATTTTGATCGAGACTAAGAAAAAGTTAAAAATCTCGGATTGATTTGGAACCCGAAGAATTATACTTTCGAATTTTCAGTTATTGATCAAACCAACAATTCAGTGTGAACAAAGAGGTCAATCTTATCACACATTGCACGAATCTTTTATCCAATGGGTCTGTTAGGCCTTGTCATTGTCACGGTGAAATTGTTCATGAAAAATCTTTGGTTCATCAAAAGAGATTGGTATCAGACCTTGTTAGAAAATGAAATACGAAACTGGAAGAAATTCGTTTTTTCCCTAAAGGGAATAAATGTGCAATGTTTTGTTCTTATTGAAAATTACAAGTCCCTGGAACTGTATGATTCTTCAGATGCTTCTGAAAAAGCCTTTGGTGCTGCTATTTATCTTCGTTGTACAAATTCATCTGAATATACGTCTATGAAGTTGATCTGCAGTAAAAGTAGAATAGCTCCAATTAACGAATCAGCATCCCATGTTTGGAACTCTGCGCAGCTGTTTTACTATCGAAACTTGTGAAAAAGGTGATTGCATCTTTAGAAATAGAGTTTGATGGCGTGTACTTATGGACAGACTCAACGATTGTATTGAGATGGTTGCAGACTGATCCTGGCTGTTAAAAATCTTTGGAGGGAACAGAGTGACACAGATAAGCGAAATTTCAAAATCTTACTGTCGGCAACGCATCAAATCAAATCAGAACCCCAGTGATTTGGTGTTAAAAGGACTTAGTGCTGTAAACCTTGTGAATTGTGGTGGAAAGGTCCAGAAACATTTTGTCACTTTCTTCCCAATAGTGAAATAACTTTAGATCCTAAAATGATGATTTTATCAAAGAATTGAAAAAAGACCCTGAAATAAATCTAAAATTGGCTTTAGACTCTGTCACTCTAGATAATTGGTTAAATTTGACTAATAATTATTTGAAAATAATTCAAATTTTTAGTTTTGTTTTAAGGTTTTTTAGGAATGCCAAAAATCCACATAGTAAGCGCACGGGACCATTAACTTCAGAAGAACTTACAGATAATGAGCAATGTTTAGTTAGAATGGTTCAAGTAAGAGAATTTTCAGACGGACTTCAAAGAGCTCAAACGAAGTGAGCCAGTGTCCATCAATAGTAAGCTGAAATCTTTGAATCCATTTATCGATGATAAGGAAATAATTCGTGAATGGGCAGATTGGGCAATCCCGAATTAGAAATATCCGATAGACAATTCTGAATAGACAATATGATACAAAATATCATATTGTCTTACCAACTAAATCCAAATTTACTTGTAGTTTAATGTTGCATTTTCATAAAACATTCTATCATCTTGGATCACAGTCCCTTTTGCATAGCGTTCGACATCGATTCTGGCCCATAAGTGGCAGAAATCTATCAAGGAAAATTGTTCACGAGTGTGTTATTTGCTTTAAAGCCAAACCCCTTGTAGAAACTCAGATTTTGAAAACCCTTCCTGAAAAGAGAACAACATGGTCTACCCCCTTTAATCATGTAGGAGTAGATTTCGGTGGCCCTTTTTCAATAAAGAATAAAAATCAGAGACGGAATAACTTGTACAAAGTATATATTGCTATATTTATATGTTTTGTCACTAAGGCAATGCATTTTTTTTAATTAGTTACCAACCTTACTTCCGAAGCCTACATTGCTTGACTTAAAAGAATTTTTTGAAGAAGAGGCAAAAGTGCTTTTATCTATTCAAGACAATGCATGTTATATTGTTGGGGCTAATGTTGAAATTAAAAGGCTTTTTCAATTAGTGATGAATTTTATCTCCCGGATTAACTCTTTTCATGTTTCAGAAGGTTTTTCATGGTAATTCCTCCCACCTAGGTTACCAAATTTTAGAGTTTTATGAAAACCATGTGTCAAATCTGTAAAGTATAACTTACACTGTGTTATGAGAAATGCGCGTTTGACATATGAGGAACTTTAAACAAGTTTAGCGCCTTTGTCATCCGATCCAAACGACTATCAGACTTTGACTCCGGGACATTTTTTAATTGGGCCTCATTTGATCGCTATTCCAGTACCAGACTTGTTAAGCATTCAAATAAACAGATTGTCTTGGATGCAGCTGACAACAAAAATTGTTAAAGATATCTGACAAAGATGGAAAAGGAACTATTTGAGAAAACTTCAACAACGCACACATTGGTACTAGGAAAAACAAGATATCAATCATTGGCAAAGCCAAGTAATTTTAGCGCGTTTTCACATGTTGTATTTTACAATAATGCAACTAATGAACTTTTTACTAACAAAAAGTAGCACTATACTTTAAAAAAAAAATTAAAAAATTATTTTTTTTTAAATTTTAAATTATTAAATTTAAATATATGATTCGGCTCATCTAGGGCACAAATGCGACCAAATGCCGAAAACCCGAGGTCAATCGGCTAATTATTGGCTGAGAAAAAGGTATGACAAAATCTGGAACGGAGACGAAGACGAAGCCGAAATTTGCGTCCTAATAGCGTTTTTTTTTACACTACGTGAAAAACGCGCTAAAAAGAAATGTTGCAATAAATGATATAGTAGAGGATAATATCCCACCATATAAACGGAAACCACGAAGAATTATTGAAATAATTTGTGTCTCAGATAGTAAAGTAAGAGTAGTTGTAGTCAAAACTGCCACAGGTATTCTGAAACAAAGTGTTTCTGATATGTGTGCAGCCCATTGAAAAAATTCATTGTAATTAGTTAATCTTACTCATAAAATACTCATTCTTGTATTGTGTTCTTATATTGTTTCCTTACATTATGTGTTCATCATTTCTTTGAAATATTGTAATCGAATTTTTAACTAATTGTTTGTTTTATATTCTGTATAAATTGTTTGAAATCTATATTTCAAGGCCGGGTGGGATTGTTAAGGCCGCCTTTACCATTTCTATTTTTTGTTAATTTGGCGAGGGCAAAGGCACCCATCATTTGGGTTGTTAGAAATAATTTGGCGTAAAACGTCAGTTGTAGCTCAGGCTGCAAGCCTAGCAGACGTACGGTCTCGAATCATTAAAGTTTCGTAGGAAATACAGTCCAGCGTTGTTTATTTAGTTAAATTTATTCGTTTCTCTTCACATGTTACAAGGCAGTGAGTGTAATATGTGCCGGATTTTACGGTACTTTTTATTTTTACATTTGTATTTTCCGAATTTTGCTGAAGCTACATTAATTTCGAGTATTTGTCTTTATTTTAGGATTAAATATAAAAAAAAAAGAAAATTCACAAATAATTTCTGCTGAATTTTTAAAAAAATTTTCTAATTAAGAATACGAAAAATGTAATAAAATTTAAAATCTAATATCCATAAAATGATAAGTCATGGCGAATGGAAACAGGAATCCCGAAGCAGTGCTGAAAACTTTTATGCTTTCTTGATTTTAAATTAAGATCTGTAAGCTCTAGGATATTGCAGAAAAGTCACAGATGCCTATTATAAAGCGTGAAAATAAAACATTCCATAATTAAATTAATTGCTGGGGTTTAATGGCTTGTCGTATTTGACTGAAGATATAGAGCATAACAAAATGCTATTTACAAAATGAAGTAATTAAAAATAAACTAAAGCTTCACATATTTTCAGAACTTTATCTTTTACTAAAATCCGGAATTTGAAAAAAATTAATTAGTCATGAAATTTAAACTTACTATTAATTGATTGAGCTATTTATACTAAAAGACAAATTTCTCAAACACGGATCTCAGTTAATTATTTTATTTTAATTAACGTTAGCTAATAATTTAAACTTCATTCCAATACGGCATACTAACTTTTCTCAATTCAAATCCGTGTGCGCATTCGTTTATCTCTTTCAGAGCAGATTGCGACATCATGAA
Organism: Trichonephila clavata; assembly: GCA_019973975.1. NCBI lineage: Eukaryota > Metazoa > Arthropoda > Arachnida > Araneae > Nephilidae > Trichonephila > Trichonephila clavata. The sequence goes on from BMAO01036899.1 coordinate 51,007, forward strand.
GCGTGGGTTGCAAATTATTCTCTCGTCGACGATAATTCCGTCAGGCTTTCGAATTTTCAAATATGTGTACACACATTTGTTTCAATTAAGAATTTAATTCTTGCTTCATCAGATAAGGTATAATGAATATATAGATCACTTACTCAACATTAGCAGATTTTGTACAAATGAAAGGAAGGAAGTATTAAAAGCCCATTAGCCCAATCTGATATCTTCGCCGTCAACCGAAAACAGGAAAGACAAAGGTTCAACACAATGCGCAATTAATTAACAACACAAGGCCCGATTAATTAAGGACTTACTCTTTCCGACAAAAGATTAATTAATCATTAATCATTCAACATGGTTGTCGTCTAAAAATACTCCATGACTCCATTCATTAAGATTTTACGTTTTAACATTCCTCTATCCTGGAGGTGAAAGAGGAAGAATTTTGTTTCAAAAGGGGACTTCTTAGTATCAATTTAAAAGATTTAGCTGCTACTGCATCAACGAACCCATTAGTATTAACGTTGAAACGAATAAGGTTTTAAAAGTGATCTAATTACAGGGAAAATTGTTAATTAGAAATAGCTTTAAATCGATGCTTTTCGATGCATTAAAATATCGTATGCTGGTAATAGAAAGATTTGATTTAAATATATAACAACATTTATCAAGCTCCAGGAATAGGTAAACTTTATTCTATCTTTATTGAAGGGTACACCACTGTCCTTTTTGTAACAATTCACGTTAATTCAAATTAATTACAAGATTTCGCAAGATCTGATTTTTCTGCACGTCTTTTTATATCTTATCTGCATCTTAAAGAATTATTGCCACTAACACTGAAGGATTAGCATAATTTGGCCCCATTTCTGATTTTAGCTGTAGCCAAAGATGTAAATTAAAGTAGAAATTTTTCCCGTTTTTATTTTTAATTTTGTAATGGAGGGGCTATCCCATCCATTAGTATACAAGATTTATAAGGAAAACTAACCATAGCCAAAACAAAATTTATTTACTATTCTCAACAATGACACAAATTCAATAACCCAAGTTAAGAAATGTACCAATTGAGAAATATGGGAGCAATAGTGAAGTAGTCGAGATAATTGGAGATATGATAATAAACTGGATGGATTTACTCTTAGCACTCTTCCATGTAATACACCTTCATATATGAAGATAATTTCTAAAGTATAATCCAATCCAAACCAAACGAATCCAATTTAACAACTAATTGTTCAAATTGCCAATCTTAATAATAATCAAATAATCTACGAAGTGCTCTCGTCTAGCTTTAAGTTTTCTTACATTAATCCTCACTGCTATCCTTCAGCTTCTAACCTCTCTATCTCTGTCTCTCGAGCCCGAAAATTAATACTTATATACATGACAGAATTTACTTATATCGCGTTTTCTCTTCGGGAGGAAGTTTTTAATTAAATAATATTTAAAGAAAGTAATTTCACAAGAGGGTTGTTAGAAAACACGCGGATAGACCTGTCACAATTTGTTCATAAAGTTAAAGGAGTAAATCTATTTAAAAATAACAGCTTGACAATTATTTCATTCATTCATTTCCTAAAAGTTGATGGAACTTATGCATTATCCTGTCAACGTATTGAGATAAATAAAAGGATGTCACAAAATGCCACTGTATGCAGTCAATGTTGAAAAACCATATTCTCATGCTTGTTCAAACACAATGATAATTGTAATAACAATGATATAATTTAGAGACGTTATTTCAATTGGGGACGGTTTTTGAGTTGGCAAGATTGGTTAACCCACTTGAAATAAATAATATTTTTTTTAAAAAAAAATCAAACATTAGTTATACTTTTTGGTTAAACAGGAGCACATATGATAGTCACCATATATTGCCACAAACTAAGAGCTAAATATTGCTAAATGCAAATATTTATTTTTGTTCTACTTAGTCTTCAAAGATAACTCTTCAAAATAGTAACCATTAATAGCAAAAAGTTTGTGTTTCTTTTTTTTTCCATATTCTAACAGAATATTTCCAAATATTTTTTAGATAATTATTTCTATGTATGGAAATTGTGTCTCTAAATTTGATTCTTGTGTAAAATATAGTTTAAATTCAATTTTCTTATCCGGAAAGGAAATGAAAATGACAACTCCAAGAAAAATATTTTAATGGAGCTCTAGAATCAGTCTGTGTCATTAAAATATAAAATATATAAATGTGAAATACATTAAAAGTAATAAAACTATTCTTATTGAGCTAATTTCCAGTCAACTTATGCCCTGTTTCCTTAACTAACATAGTATTTAAATATGACTTTTCCCCATTACTTACGTCTATGCAGTGTAAATAGTAATAAAAAAAGGCTTGAAATAAAACTACTTTAAAAGAATTCTAATTTTAATGCATTTTCCTGAAACTCAAAATGCAATACTTTGAAGGAAAAAACAAACAGTATAAATTTTGCTGTGTATGTAAAGTAGATGCAAAAGGTATGATCTCAACAAGGATATCGTTTTGGTACACCATATAGTATTACGTCTGATCAAGGACGAGAGTTTGGAAATCAATTTTTCTATTAATTGAACAAATAATTTGACATTCAAATCACAGAAGGACAATTTACAAGTTTCAGAAAACTTAGGACAACTGCATACATTCTGTAATGAAATAAATTATTTGAGCAGTAGCACAGAATTATAAACGTTAGTTTGAAGTGTACTTTTTTTTTTACCAAAACTAATTCTAGGTAAACACTTAACCATTAGTTTTTCCTGAATTACGTAGTGCTGTGAAAGAATAAACTCAATCTCAGTGGTGCAACAGCTCATGAGGGCCAGGGCCTAATGTGCCTCTCCCAGTATACGTGACCATTGGACGCTGGGGTGCATGAGCAGATGCCTTGATCAGGAGTCAGTCTGAAGCGCATGTGCAAGAAAATCCAAACATTTTAAACTTTTTTATGAACATTACCTATGTTTATTTGGAAAATTTATTACCAAGATTCCCAACGTCCTGCAATCAGATTTTTTTCCTATGCTACAAAGTATTATATTTGGCAGAAAAAACCTATATTGATTACTCATATCAATAAACATATTTTTAAAAGCATCTTACGAATTGCTGAAATATTATTGGGAACAACAACGCTGAACTTTTATATTTACAGCCAGTTTATCTCTGTGATTATCTTATCAAACACCGAGAAACCAAATACTTCAATACAGACTTTAAAGAAACTGTCAAAAGGATATCATTGGGTAGACTAAAACCTATTGATCTAAATATGACATCATAGAGTAGTGTGGAAATTCCCATGTCGAAGAATAATGCAAGTTCACTATATCACTGCACACCTTTGGCAGAAGTCTAAATTTAAGAATCATATCTACGTTAAAAAAATAGTAGGGGAGACATCAGGTTTCCGCCTTATTTAAAAAATTATGCCACCTGTATAGTTTCATTTGTCAAATTGCAACTTCATTTATTTCAGGTCTTGAAGAAAATATTTTTTTAATTGCTCTTTTTGTGAACTTGTTATTAACCCTTATTTGTGTTTAAACGAGTAAATGGTACTTGAAAGTAGGGTTGGTGGAGATTAATTGAACATTCTCTACGGACCAATGAGATAAAAGTAAATGAATATCATTTCAGAGCATCATCGCTACCAATACAAGGGATTCAAAAAAAAAGAGAGAGAAGGAAAATACCTTATTTAACTTTTTTTGGAATGATTTGCATGAATAACTTCAGTACATTTTGAAGAAGAATATGAGTATTAGTAGAATAATTTACTGAGTTTCGTAAAGAGAACAGATTCCTATGGAGAAGGCGGGTTTTCCTTCCGAGAGACTGGTAATGTGGAATACGTAACCCGTTCCACCAATATTGACACGGTTTTGTAATAAAATAGACGCAGGAGAAATACAACATTTGTTAGCAACTCTAATCGTACGAGACTCGTAGTACAGTAACACTGTTGACAGGCTTATGCTGCACTGATACTTAACCCGGCACTTCACGTGCTGGGTATGTCATACCCAACATCTAACTTTTTTCAAAACTCCATCTAAACCTCTTTTGGAAAATGAATAGTTTCTCGCGCAGCTAACTTTAGGGTAGTATCCTTTGAGGGGTCTTAGCTTGTAGGCGAATCCTAAAAGTGTATTTTTGAATACCGCCTCTTCGGCTATGTCATACCCTGCGCTTGAACCACGGTTACAGTTCTAAATGCATGAGCAAGCTTTAAAATATTTCTTATGCAATGGCGTATTGTTGTAATTATGGACAAATGTGATATTTAAGTAATTTAATAGATACATTATTTATAGATATAGTACAGCAGTATTTTTGCATGAAAAAACACTCCTTGCGGAAATGACGAGGAAGAATCGAATGATGAAGAGTATAATAGTAAGTATGATTCCTCTACTGAAATCTATCCAGATAATTTTACTGAGGGAGAAATTATCGTCCTTGATAAAATGACCACATCATATCCAATGGCTAAAAAATCTAATCTCGTAAGCCAATGACAATATGTATTGTGTTGTTGAACATTGTGACAATGAAAGCACTAATTATTTTTTGAAGCATTTAGAAACGACCTACTAAACATTGAGTCAGACGCTGATTTCTGAAGAATTCTGGATTTCAATTTCAGAAAGATGTAAAGAATGTGGAAACCAGCAGGTAATGTTCCGACGAAATTAAAAAGGAAAATTAAGATATAGTAAAAACATCGCACTCACCCGTGACGAAGACTAAAGGAGTGTATAAACAAAGTACTGAATGCCCTAATGAAAAGAACCTAAAAACTAAATTTACATGGGAAAAGTGTAATAAACATGTTGTATTTCCGACTTTTCTTCCTTTTTCTCCTTTTTATGCAAATTTTACTGTAAAAATAGAATGTAAACACCCTTGGGTATGAGATATTCCGCGCGTGAAGTTCCGGGTTAAGAACCACTCCGCATATCAGGAGCAATACCACATCAAACGTGCTTTCTCCCACATCGAATTATTACCACACACATCGATTATCCCACATCTATCACCACACACACAAAATAACGTCGTTTTTATAACAATGACTACACAGCGTCTCCCACGGAGACTACCTTTATCTTCAAACCGCAATTGTTATTGCCTGCTATTGTTCACTGAATGGCAAACAACTACCGAATGGCACTACATTTTCTTTAGAGATGAATCACACTATAGCAATGAAATGACTACAGTCATAGGATAGGAATAAACGAACATAAAGTATTCAGTAATAGTGTAAAAGAACAAAACTTGAACTTAGAATCAAGTGATTCATGGGCAATGGTTTCTGATGAGATTATAGACGCATGACGAAGATTAGCAGAGTTCTAACCCGGAATGGTAGTTGAGGCAACACACATTCCATTTCGATGATTATTAGGAAACTTTCTCGAGACCTACAATGTCAAGAATGTGCAAAGAATACCTAATTTCACACATAACCTCTCACCATAGACAGCGCAATGTCTGACCATTTGTACATAGTGACCAAGACCACTGGCATGTTCGTAAAATTATCAGTATTAACAAAACATAACGCTGTGTGAAATAACCAGGCCTAGACAACTGAAAAACTGTGGCTTATTCAGATGAATCCTGATTTGAGTCTGTAATAACTGATTGTAGGATGAGAGTGTGGAGCAGGTTTCATGAAACCATGAACCCAAGTTATCAACAAGGTCCAGTGCAAGCTAGTAGTGCCGCCATAGTAAGGCTGACTGTTTTTGCATGGAATGAGCTGGGTCCTCTGCTCTAACTGAATTGATCGTTGACTAAAATGGATTTGTTCAGCTACTTGGAGATTATTTGCATCCATACTTGAACTTTATGTATCTAATCCATCTAAATAACTAAGAAACTCTTATGGATTCTAATGGATTGTTATGCGCACTGTCACCGCACCACTACTTTTTGGGATTGGTTTTAAGAACATTCTGGATAATTAGGGAGAATGATTTGGCTTGTGATCCCCTGATATGAATCCCGTAGAACATTTATGGGATATAATCAGATGGTCAATTCGTGCACAAATCCCTGAAACGACAACATTTTTGCAATTATGGATGGTCATAAGAGGGGCATGGCTCAATATTTCTGCAGGAGACTTCCAACTACTTGTTGAGTTCCTGATATGTCAAGTTATAAAGTCTCCGGACAAAAAAAAAGTCCGAAAAAATATAATCTATGTATCTCATGAACTTTGTCACCTAACAAATTATATATAAACATAATATTTATACGTGTATATGAATTTCTAAGTAAATTTTAACAAGTACCAAGAGTAAATATATATATATAAATGTAATTTTTTTAAAATCTATAAAAGCTATTTAACTAAAAAGCAAGTGTTAATATTCAAATGTTAATTTGGTTATTTTAATTTTGTATTTTTCCTTTATTTTGCAGGCTGAATTACAAGTAACTTTAATAAAGATTCTGTTATATTTAAAGAAATTTATATTTTCAAAATAAAAATAGTAATTTATCCTATTTTCCAAATGAGTAAACAAGTTATTCAAAAATCAATTCTACTTCAATTCTGAATGAAACTATACTCGTATAATGAAATTATTCCGACTTCAATTAATCTTGAAAATTTTAAAAACTTGTCTTTTGGGAGATTTGGTTGTTATTATTTGTAAAGTTATACACATATTGTTAAGTTTAATTAAATCAAATTTTGCTAAATGTAGATAAAAATCCTACAATACATGATCAGATATCTTTCAGTAATTATTTTCTGAGAATAACTAATTAATTTCTAAATTTGAGCTTTAATTGCATTTAGGGATAAAATGAAATCCAATATTTTACCTTCGTTCATACGTATTGAATTTCTATGCATAATTTACCATTAATGTTTAAAGAAAATATATTAAATTACGTCAATTAAATCTTGAAAATTCATGCACGTGTCTAGGATCAGATTCTTATGTTCCCAACCTTTTTCATTTTTCTATCGTATATAAATAGAATATTTTCAGGATCTGATTAAAATTTAAATACCTCTTGCTTTCGACAATACTGCATATTGATTATTAGGAACATAATTATTGCAATAGCGAAGTTATGATAATATTTTCATTAAACACTTCTTGATTATTTTTTGTATTAATTATGTGTACATATTTTGCCTCCATCCGGTATAACAGGATAGTGACGCTGACTGTTATGTCGTAGAGCCTGGATTCGTATCCCTGAGAAGACATGGTTTTTAAAATTGTAGAGTGCCTTAGCGGCATGGGGTACTCTAAATAGCCGTCCATCCGCATGTCTTCTCGTGAGGTTGGTTAAGGGGAAGATAAATAGGATGCTTCTGACCACCCTCAGGGTATTCTTCTTCTAAAATGGGGTGGAACCGAGCCAAATTGTACTTTCACTAGAATGGTGCTCAACGCTAAGATGAACGACAGGAGTAAAAATCCGCCATTCACCGCGAGAAGTTTCGTGGACCTGAACCTAATGTTACTGTAGATCAGGTGGTATATGTAAAAAAGAATTGCATCAACACATATTTTGTATAAAATATATGTAATTCTGATTATGTTTAAAACTTAAAGTTTGTAGCATGTTGCAAAATTGCTTTCGTTTTTTTTTCTAACTCAAATGACGAATCGTTTGGAACATATTATGCCTCTTTTTTCGACTACACTCATGTGAACCCATCAGAACAATTTATATGGACTCACATAGATTGCTAGAGAGTTTCTCTTTCAGAGACTACATGTATACAGTGATTATAATTAAATAATTTTGGGAAATGGCATAAAAGGAACCATTAGTCAAAATGATATGAATGAACACGTATTAAAGTAATTTTGTCTCACTAAAAAAAATCAAAAATGGCCCTATGTATGGCGTTCTAGCCATCGTATGATACTCATTAAAAGATAAGTCATGATGCATTGCAACTTTAATAAAATTTGGGGAACTCTTAAAGATCTAGTTATTTTCTATTACTAGCCCAAAAGTTCTACATGACATTGCCATTGACGGATTGGAGCTTTGCTTTTTAAAACATATTTACAAGAACTGTAACTGTGTGGAATCTGCATAAATGAATTTTTGGACTTCTGAAAGCGGCTCTCGACATATGTCAATAAGCGGATGAAAGTAAATGATTGCTAAATCTGAATGGTCGGGTTCGTTTTAAGTGAAATTTGGCAGAGGGGAGTATGAACATCTTTTGCACACCACTAGTTAATCCCAACACTACAACAACATAGATGTGGGAATAGTACGAGTTTTGTGAAGATTGAACTTCTTCTCAAATTGCAACACTAGTGATGCGAGTTGAAACGAGTCCAATTCCCTTCTACGCTGTGACCCGGCTGAAGGTGTGGAAGGAAATAAAGGATCAATCAACATGATAAATTCCAATTATTTTATTTATCACTTTGAACGACTAAAAAACAAATCAACACTATATATTGGATAATTCTGTCAAGCAACAGAGGGAAGAGACGGTATTTGCGTTTGGGGAGAATACATATAATAATGTGGTTCTTCCTTAATATTACTTTACACAGAAGCTAAGTATTTAATGTCCACCAAAGGACTCCAACACTTTAAACATCAAAGTAATATAAGGTGACAGTACCTGAACTGCAGTCTTCTAGTCAATTCAACTTATCTTTAGCCCTTCCTGGCTATAATCTTTTGCAAGGACTTTTAAACCACTTCTGGTAATCTTCACCTTGTAACTATCTTGTCACTTCTTGTAACTAAACTTCTAACTTTCTGTTTGTCTATTATCTTCACTTCCAATTCACTAACTCGATAACTCGCGAACTGGTAATATATATATATATATATATATATATCTATATATATAAAGGAGAAAAGCGACTCACTCACTGACTGACTGACTGACTGACTGACTGACTGACTGACTGACTGACTGACTAATCACGAAATCTCTGGAACTATTCAACCTACAAACTTGAAATTTGGTAGACATGTTCCTTTGATAGAGTAGACATCAGCTAAGAAAGGATTTTCCGAAATTCGAAACGCAAGGGGCGTTACGGGGGGTAAAGGGCTTTAATAATAATTGTTTCCATGTTTAAACTACTTGATGTACAATCTTGAAATTGAGTAAGCGGATTCCTTTCAGAGAGTAGAGATCCGCTACAAAATGAGTTTGCTGAAAATCGACCCCCAAGTGGCGTTGCAGGGGCTTAGGGGGCGTTATAGATAATTATTTCCATTTTTAAACTATTTGACGCACTGTCTTTAAATTTGATATATAGATTCCTTTCGTAGAATAATGATCAGTTACAAAACGGGTTTTCTGAAAACAGACTTCTAAGTGGCGTTGCGGGGGATTAAGGGGCGTAATAGATAAATGTATCCGTTTTTAAACTACTTCACCTACCTGCTTGAAAATTGGTAGGTAAGTTTCTTTCCTGGAGTAAATATCCGCTACAAAATGGGTATTGGGAAAATTGACCCCCGAGGGGTGTTGCGGGGGCGGGGGGTTTAAGGGGCGTTATAAATTCCTATTTTTAAGTTATTAGACGTACAGTCTTGAAACTTAATAAGCAGATTCCTCTCATAGGATAGAGATATGCTAAAAATGGGTTTCGGGAAAATTGCTCCCAAGTGGCGTTGAGGGGACTTAAGGGGCGTTATAGATAATTATTTCCATTTTTAAACTATTAGACGCACAGTCTTTATATTTGATAAAGAGATTTCTTTCATAGAGTAGATATCAACTATAAGAAGGTTTTGTGAAAACAGACCTCTAAGTGGCGTTGCAGGGGAATAAGTGGCGTAAGAGATAAATATTTTCGTTTTTAAACTATTTGACCTACCTGCTTGAAAATTGGTAGGAATGTTTCTTTCATGGAGTAAATATCCGCTACAAAACGGGTTTGGAGAAAATTGACCTCCAAGGGGTGTTGCGGGGGGTTAAGGGCAGATATAAATAATTATTTCTTTTTTTTAAACTATTAGACTCACAGTATTGAAATTTGGTTAGCAGATTCCTCTCATAGGATAGAAATACACTGCAAAATGTGTTTTGTGAAAATCAACCCCTAGGTGGTGTTGTGGGGGTTCAAGGGGCGTTATTGATAATTTTTTTGCATTTTTAATTAATTGGACGCACAGTCTTCAAATTTTGCTAAGCAGATTCCTTTCATAGAGTGCAATTCCCCTACAAAATGGGTTTTGTGAAAACAGACCCAGAAGTGGCGTTGCGGGGACTCAATTGGCGTTATAGACAATTATCCCATTTTTAAACTGTTAGACGTACAGTCTTGAAATTTGATAAGCAGATTCCTTTCGTAAAGTAGAGAACCGCTACAAAATGGGTTTCGCGAATATCAACTACCAAGTTTAATTTCGGGAGATTAAGAGGCGTAATCGATAAATATTTCCATTTTTAAACTACTTGATCATCCTGCTTGAAAATTGGTAGGCATGTTCCTTTCATGAAATAGAGTTCCTCTAACAAAGAGTAAAATGAAAATTGACCCCTAAAGATGTTTGCGAGTGGTCAAGAGGAGTTACAGAAAAAAATTCCTGTTTTTAATTGTTAGACCCATATACTTGAAATATTGTTAAGCATGTTTCTTTTGTTGAATAGGGATCCACTAAGAATAAATTTTAAGCAAATCAAGTTCTGGGGGGTTGCAGGGGGTTACTGGGACTTATTAACAAAATAAAATTACTTTTTTCGAGCTACAAGGACTATAATAATGAAATTTAGTTTGCATTTTTCTTTGTTGAATTGAAATCCGCTAAGAGCGGTAATTTTGGAAAACGGCTCTCAACGGGATTACGGGGATATTTATAGTAAAACTTTTGCTTTTTTCTGTTAGATTTAGACTTCAAATTTGGCTTGCATGTTCAATTTACGGAGTAGAGATCCACCGAAAATTGGTTTTGCGGGAATCCACTTGGTTTTTGAAATACGAAAGAGCAAACATCATTCTACGCTTCAATTTTAGAGATTTTTAGAAAATACAAATTAGACGAGTTCTGCTCTTTTTTTTATCAACAGGTGACAGTTACAGGTATAAGTATATTTTTCAATTCAATCGAATTCTTAATGCTAGGATTTAGATATCAATAATTTATACATATATATAAGCAGTAAAAATTTATAAAACATCATGAAATACCCAGCGAAGCGGGCGGGTAACAGCTAGTATATATTATAAACTTAATTTGCATATCGCGTTTCCTTCTTTAGGAGAAGATTGGTAATTTTTGCTGGCCCAAAA